>RXID01002296.1:0-13408 GCA_005019695.1 Trichopus zeylanicus subsp. travancoricus | reverse complement strand
GATAACTACCATTACTACTACTACTACTTCTACTACTACTACTACTATTGCCACTACTGCTACTACTACTACTACTACTACTACAACTACAACTACAACTACAACTTTTCCAACAATAACAACTGCTACCACTTCTCCTACTGTTAGTGCTTCTTCAACTACTACTTCTGCTACTGCTATTACAACTACCACTACTTCTACTGTTACGGCTAGTACTCCTACTACTATGGCTTTTATTACTGCTACAGCTATCGCTACCATGATATCTTATCAAACTACTACAACTACTGCTACTACTACTACTAATATAACTACTATAACTATTATTATGGCCACAACTACTACTTCTACTCCTACAGATACTATAATAACTACTTCTATTACTACTGCTACTATTGTTACTACTGCTACTACTGCTACTACTGCTATGGCTAATGCCACAACTGCTACCGCTACTATGACTGCTTCTCATACTACTACTACTATAGCTACAACTATGATTGCTACTAATTTAACTACTTCTGCTACTACTAATGCTAGTACTACTACTGCTACTACTACTATAGCAACTACTACTACTACTATAAGTACTACTACTATAGCAACAACTACTACTACTACTACTACTACTACTATTACAACTATTACCCCAACTAGTACTACTACTTCTAATTCTACTAGTACAACTACTACTGTTGCTGTGGTGATTACCAATGATGATGATGATGCTGTTGCTGCTACTACTGCTACTATTATTGCCAATACTTCTGCTTTGACTACTGCTTTGGCTACTACTATAGCTACAAGTGTTGCTGCTACTTCTACTACTACTACAACAACTACTGCTAGTACTGCTACTACCACTACTACTGCTGCTGCTACTACTACTACTATAACTATTGCTACTACTATAACAATAACTACTACTACTATTACTGCTACTACTACGGCGACTACTACTACTATAATTGCTATTACTACTATTATTGTTATTACTACTACTACTACTATTTTTGTGGCTACTTCTACTACTGATACTACTTCTACTACTACTACTACTACTAGTACTACTTCTACTGCTACTACTACCATTGATGCTGCTGCTAGTACTACTACTACTACTACTGTTACTACTGCTACTGCTACTACTTCTGCTATGGCAACTACCCTAAATATTGTAAGTTGTGGTAGTAGCAGTCGAAGTGGTAACAATAGTAGTTGTAGCAGCAAAAGTAGTAGTAGTAGCTACAGTAGTTGAAGTAGTAGTGGAAGTAACAGCCGCAATAACAATATTAGTAGTGTAGTGCTAGTTGTTATAGTAGTAGTAGTAGTATTAATAAAAGGAGTAGCAGTGGTAGTTCCAATAATAGAAGCACAAGTAGTTGTAGTAGTAGAAGTAGAAGTGGTAGGTGTAGCAGTAGCAGTAGTAGTAGTCATTGTTACAGTAATAATAATAAAATAAAATGTAGTAGTGGTAAAAGTAGTGCTAGCATTAATAATAGTAGTAGTAGTAGTAGTAGTGGCAGCAATAGTAGTTGTAGTAGTAGGCATAGTAGAAGTAGTAGTATTATTAATAGTTGTAGTAGAATTAGTAGTAGTATTAATAGTTGTACTAGAAGTAGTAGTAGTAGTATAGTAGTAGTAGCAGTAACAGTAGTAGCAGCAGTAGTAGCAACAGCAGTATTAAAAGTAATAGTAACAGTAGTCTGAGAAGTTGAGTGGTATTAGTAGCAGTAGTACTAGTAGTAGCATTAGTAGTAGAAGTATTACTAGCAGTTGTGGTAGTAATAGTAGTAGTAGTTATTGTAGTGGTATTTGTAGGAGGAGGAGATGAAGAGTAGCAGTAGAAGTAGTTGTAGTAGTAGTACTAGGAGTAGCAGGAGTAGCAGGAGTACCAGTAGAAGTTGTAGTGCTTGAAGTAGTAATCATCGTAGTGTTTATAGTAGTAGTAGTAGGAGTAGTAGTAGTAGTAGTTGTTGTTGTTGTTGTTGTTGTTATAGTGGTAATAGTAGTAGTAGTAATCATCATAGTAGTACTAGTAGTTGTAGTTGTCGTTGTAGTAGTAGCAGTAGTAGTAGGGCTAGCAGTAGTAGTAGTACTAGTTATTGTCATAGTAGTAGTAGTAGCAGCAGTAGTTGTTGTTGTTGTTGTTGGAGTAGAAATAGTAGTAAAGGTTATAGTTATAGGAGTTGTACTTGTTGTTATTGGAGTGGTTTAGGAGTAGTAGCTGTTGTTGTTGTTGTAGTAGTAGTTGTATTAGGAGTAGTAGTACTAGTAGTAGCAGTTATAGTGGGAGTAGTAGTAGGAGGAGTAGTAGTAGTGGTAGAAGTAGTAGTAGTAGTAGTAGTGGTAGAAGAAGAAGAAGAAGAAGTAGTAGTAGTAGTAGTAGTAGTAGTAGTAGTAGTAGTAGTAGTAGTAGTAGTAGTAGTTGTTGTTGTTGTTGTTGTTGTTGTCACAGTAGTACTAGTAGTAGTAGCAATGGCATAGTAGTGGTAATTGTTATAGCAGTAGTAGTTGTCAAACTAGTAGTAGCAGTAATGGTGGTAGTAGTGGTAGAAGTAGAAGTGCTGGTAGTATTAGTAGTAGTAGCAGCAGTAATAGGAGTAGTAGCAGAAAGAGAATCAGTAGCAATAGTAGCAGTAGTTGTTGTAGTAGTAGTGGTAGCAGTAGTTGTAGTAGTAGTTGTTGTAGTAGTTGTAGTAGCAACCATAGTAGTACTGCCATTACTTGTTTTTGCGGTAGTAGTAGTAGAAGAAATAGTAGTAGTAGTACCAGTTGTAGCAGTAGTAGTAGCAATTATCGCAGTCGGAGAGGAAGTAAGTGAAGAAGTAGTAGTAGTAGCGGTAGCTGCAACAGTAGCAGCTGCAACAATAGCAGTAGTAGTAGTGTTAGCAGTAGCGAAATAGTAGTAGTAGCAAAAGTAGTTGCAGCGGCGGCGGTGGCGGCGGTAGTAGTAGAACTAGTATTAGTAGCAGTAGTAGTTGTAGTGGAAATAGTAGTAGTAGTACAAGTGGTATTAGTAGTAGTAGTAGTGACAATAGTAGAAGCAGCAGCAGCAATAGTTTGAGTAGGAGTAGTGTTGGAAATAGTAGTAGTAGCTGTAGTAGCAGCAGTATCTGCAACAACAATAGTAGTAGTTGTAGTACCAGTAGTAGTAGTTATTATTGTAGTAACAGTAGTAGCAGCAGTAGTAGTTGTTGTAATTGTTGTAGTAGTATTAGCAATAGTAGTAGCAGTAGTGGTAGTAGTAGTAGTAGTAGTAGTGGTAGTAGTAGTAGTAGTAGTAGTAGTAGAAGAAGCAGTAGTTGGGAAAGTAGTAGTAGTAGTAGCTATAGTAGCAGAAGTATTAGTAGTAGTAGCAGTAGTAGTAGCAACAATAGTAGTACTAGTAGTAGTAGTAGGAGCAAGAGTAGCAGTGGTAGTAGAAGTAGTTGGAGCAGCATCGGTAGTACTCGTCATAGTAGTGGCAGTAGCAGCAGCAGTAGTAGTAGCAGTAGTAGTAGTAGTGGCAGTAGCAGTAGTAGTATTAATAGTGGTAGCAGTCATAGCAATGGTAGTTGTAGTAGGCGTATTAGCCAAAGTTGTTGTAGTAGCAGTCATAGATGTAGTAGTAGAACTAGTAGTAGTAGAAGTAATAATTATAGTAGTAGTAATTGTTGTTGTAGTAATTGAAGTAGTAGCAGTAGTAATAGTAGTAGGGAAAGTGGTAGTGGTAGCAGTAGTGGTAGTAGCAATAGTAGTAGCTGCAGCAGTACTTGTAGTACTAGTAGTCGCAGTGGTAGTTGCAATAGTTATAGTAGTATTTGTTGTAGTAGTACTAACAATTGCAGTAGTTGCAACATAAGTACTAGCAGCAGTAGTGGAAATAGTACTAATCGTAATATCTGCAGAAGTAGTAGTAGTAGTAGTAAAAGTCGTAGCTATAGTAGTATTAGTAGTAATAAGAGTAATTGTTGTTGCAGTAGTAGTAGTAGCATTTGTAGCAACAACCGCAGTAATAGTAGTAGTGCTACTACTAGCAGAAATAGCAATAGTGCTACTCGTAGCAACAGTAGCAATAGTAGTGGTAGTAATAAAAATAGTAGTAGTAGCAGTAGTAGTATCAGAACTATTAATAGTAGGTGTAGTTGTAGTTGTAGTAGCAGTAGTGGCAGCAGCAGTAATAGCAGTGGTAGTTATAGTAGTAGTAGTTGTAACAGTAGTAGTTGTTGTAGTACTAGTAGTAGTAGTAGTAGTAGTTATAGTAGTAGCTGTTGTAGCAGTAGTAGTAGTTGTTCTTGTAGTAGTAGCAGTAGTAGTAGTGGTAGTAGCGATTGTAGTTGTTGCAGCAGTGGTAGCAGTAGTACTAGTAGTATTAATAGTATTAGCAGCTGTAGTAGTAGTATTTGTTGCTATAGTAGTTGGTGTGGCAGTAGTAGCCGTAACAGTCGTAGCAACATTATTTGTAGTTTCAGTAGTAGTAGCGATAATAGCAGTGCAACAGCCACAGTAGTGGTAGTAATAGTAGTTGCAATACTAGCAGTAGTGGAAGCAATAGCAGAAGTTGTAGTAGTAGTAGTAGTTGTCAAAGTTAATGCAACAACAGTTGTAGCTATAGTAGTAGTAGTAGTGGTATTAGTAGTAGTACTATTTGCAGTAGTTGCATTAGTAGTAGCAACAACATTAGCGGTAGTAGCAGTACAAGTAGCGCTAGTTATTGTAGAAGAGGTGGTACTAGTAGTAGTAGTAGTAATAGTAGTGGCAATAGTTGTAGTGGCGATAGTTGTAGTAGTTCTTGTAATAGATGTAGTAGTAGCAATAGTAGCAATAGTTGAAAAAGTATTTGCAGTAGCAGTAGTAGCAGAAGTGATAGTAGTAGAAGTTTTCGGAGTAGTAGCAATAGTAGAAGTTGTAGTCATAGTAGTAGTAATAGTAGCAGCGGCAGTAGCAGTAGTTGTGGAAGATGTAGTAGTAGCAGTAGTTGTAGCAGTGGTAGAAGTAGTAGTTGTAGTAGTAGTTGTTGTTATAGGAGAACTAGTAGTAGAAGTAGTATTTGTTGTTGCAGTAGTAGTACTTGTAGTAGTAATAGTATTTTTTTTTTTGTAGTAGTAGTACTAGTAGCAGTAGTAGTTGAAGTAGTAAAAGTAGAAGTAGTGGAAGTAGTTATAGCAGTAGTAGGTGTAGTAGTAGTTGCAGTCGTAGCGGTTGTAGCAGTGGTAGGTGTAGTAGTAGTCATAGTGGTTGTAGCAGTAGTTGTAGCAGTAGTTGTTGTAGTAATTCCAATAGAAGTAGTAGTAGTAGTAGAAGCATTATTAGTTATAGTAGCAGTTGTAGTAGCAACAATATTAGTAGCAGTGCTAATAGTATTAGGAGAAGTAGTTGTAGTAGCAATAGTGGTAGCGGTATTAGTAGTAGTATTAGTAGTAGCAGCAGTAGTAGTAGTAATTATATTAGCAGTGGTAGTGGTAGTAGCAGTAGTTGCAGCAAATGTAGTAGTAGTTGTAGTGGTAAGGGATGGATTAGCAGTAGTTGTTGGAGTAGTACTAGTTGGAGCATTGGTAGTGGCAGTAGTAGTCGTAGTAGTAGTAGTGGTAGTAGCAATAGTAGTTGAAGTAGTAGTAGTAGAACTAGTATTAGGAGTGGTAGTTGGAGCAGGAGTTGTAGTTGGGGTAGTAGTAGTAGTAGTAATAGTAGCAATAGTCATTGTAGTAGTTGTCTTGGTATTAGGGAAAGTAGTAGTTGTTGTTGTAGTAGTGTTAGTAGTATGAGTAGCATTTGTAGTAGTACCAATAGTTATTATAGTAGTCATTGTAGCAGGAGTAGTAGTAGTTGTACTAGCTATAGAAGTAGTAGTAGTAGCAGTAGCAGTTGTAGCAGTAGGAGAAGAAGTAGGCATAGTAGTAGTATAAGAAGTATGTATAGTAGTAGTAATAGCAGTAGAAGCAATAGTAGCATCAGTAGCAATAGCGGCAGTAGTAGTATTAGCAGTAGCGATAATAATAGTAGTAGTAGTAGCAGCAGTATTAGTAGTAATAGTAGTAGTAACTGCAGCAATAGCAGCAGCAGTAGTAGAAGCAATATTAGTGGCAATTATGGTAGTGGTAATAGTAGTTTTACTAGAAGTAGTATTTCTAGCAATAGTAGTAATAGTAGTAGTAGCAATAGCGAGAGTAGTATAGTGGCAATAGTTGCAGTAGTAGTAATAGTGCTAGAAATAGTAGTAGTAGTAGTAGTAGTAGTAGTAGTAGTAGTAGTAGTGGTGGTGGTGGTAACAGTAGCAGTTGTGAGAGTAGTAGTAGACAACAACGGCAATTAGTTGTAGTAGCAATAGTAGTAGTAATAGTAGTGGCAATAGTAGTAGTTGTTGTAGTCGTGGTAGTAGTAGTTGTAGAAGCAGAAGTACCAATAGTAGGTGCGGTAGTAGTGGTTGGGGAAGCAGTAGTAGTAATAGTAGTAGGAGTAGGAGTAATAATAGTAGTATTAGTAGTTGTTGTAGTAGTAGTAGGAGTAGTAGTAGTAGTGTAGTAGTGCAGTAGTAGTGGTAGGTGTTGGTGGTAGTAGTTGATGCAAAAGCAAAAGTACTAGTAGTAGGAGTGGAAGTAGTGGTTGGGGAAGTAGTAGTAGCAATAGTAGTATTAGTAGGAGGAGGAGGAGGAGGAGTAATAGTAGTAGTAGTAGTAGTTGTAGTAGTGTAGTAGTAGTAGGTGTAGGTGTAGGTGTAGGTGTAGGAGTAGTAGTAGGAGTTGTAGCTATAGTAGTAGTAGTAGGTGTAGGTGTAGGAGTAGGAGTAGTGGTAGGAGTAGTACCTATGATAGTAATAGTAATAGGTGTAGGTGTAGGAGGAGTAGTAGTAGGAGTAGTAGTTGTACTATAGTTGTATTAGTAGTAGTAGTATTAATAGTAGTAGTAGTAGCAAAAGTAGTAGAAGTAATAGTTGGTGGACTCCTAGGAGTATTAGGATTAGTAGTAGTATTAGTAGTGGCCATAGGTGTTGGGGTAGGAGTAGCAGGAGGAGAAGTAGTAGTAGTGTTTGTATTAGTACTAGTAGTACAAGTAGTAGGAGTAGTAGTAGTGGTAGCAATTATACTAGTAATAGAAGTAGTAGTAGTAGTAGTAGTAGTATTACTAGTAGCAGTGGTACTACTATTGGTAGTAGAAGTAGTAGCAGTAGTAGTAGTAGGAGCTATAGGAGTAGCAACAGTAATAGTAGTTATAGCAGTAGTGGAAGTTGTAGTAGTAGTAATAGTAGTAGAAGTCGTGGTAGTAGTAGCAGTACTAGTGGTAGTATTGGTAGGTCTACGAGTAGTACCGGAGTAGTTGTTGTAGTTGTAGTAGTAGTAGTAGTAGTAGCAAGAATAGCATCAGCAGCAGTAGTAGTTGCAGTAATAATAGTAGTACTAGCAGTTGTACTAGTAGTAATATAGTAGTAGTCTTGGTAGTAGTAGTCAAAGTAGTTGTAGTTGTAGTACCAGCAGGAGTAGTAGTTGTTGTTATAGTACGAGTAGCAGTAGTTGTTATAGTAGGAGTCATACTAGTTGTAGTTGTATTAGTAGTAGGAGTGTTGTAAGAGTAGTAGGGGTAGCAATAGTTGTAGTAGTAGTACTAGTTGGAGTAGTAGTTGTAGTAGTAGTAGCAGTAGTAATAGTTAAACTAGTAGTTGGAGGAGTAGTTAGTAGTAGTAGTTGTTGTTGTTGTGGTAGTGGTAGTAGTAATAGTAGGAGTTGGAGTAGGAGTGGTAGTTGTAGGGGTAGTAGTATTAGTAGGAGTTGTTGTAGCAGCAATTGTACTAGTACTAGTAGTAGGAGTGGTTGTAGTAGTAGTAGTTGTTGTTGTTGTTATACTAGTAGTACCAGTTGTACTAGGAGTTGTAGTAGCAGCATTTCTACTTGTAGAAGAAGTAGTAATAGTTGTTGTTGTTGTTGTAATAGTTGTAGTAGTCGCTAGAGTATGGGTAGCTGTAGTAGTAGGAGTGGTAGAAGTAGTAGTAGTGGTAGTAGTAGTAGAAGTTGTAGTAGTAGTAGAAGTTGTAACAGTAGTAGTTGCAGTAGTAATTGTAGTAGCAGTAGCAGTAGCAATAGAAATAGCAATAGTTGTAGTCGTCATCGTAGTAGTAGTAGTAGCATTAGTAGTAGTAGTTGTTGTTGTTGTAGTAGTAGTAGAAGCAGTAGTAGCCGCAGTAGTAGTAGTAGTAGTAGTATTACAAGTAGTGGTAGTAGTAGTAGAAAATGTTGTAGCAATAGTAGCAGTAGTAAGTGTAGCTGTAGTTGCTATAGTAGCTGTAGTAGTTGTAGCGGGAAGAACAATACTAGTTGTAGTAGTAGTAGTAGCAGTGGTGGTGGTAGTAGTACTGCAGTAGTAGCCACTGTAGTAGTAGCTGAAGTTGTATCAGTTGTAGTAGTTGTAGCAGTAATAGTAGCAGTAGTAGTAATTATTGTGGTAGTAATAGTACTAGTAGTAGCGATGGTAGTAGTAATCATAGTTGAAGTTTTATGAGTAGTAGTCGAAGTAGGTGTAGGAGTAGGAGTAGTAATGGGAGTAGGAGTTGTAGTTGGAGTAGTTGTAGGAGTAGCAGTAGTAGTGTTAGTATTAGTAGTATTAGCACCAGAAGTGGTAGTTGTAGTAGTAGTAGTTGCAGTAGTAGTTGTGGTAGTAGTAGTAGTAGTAGTAGTGGAAGTAGTAGAAGTAGTGAGAGTAGTACTAGTAGTGCAAGCAGTAGTAGTTGTCGTTGTTGTACTAGTAGTCTTAGAAGTAGTAGTTGTGGTAGTTGTATAAGTTAGAGTAGGAGTCCTAGTTGGAGTAGTAGTTATTGGAGTATGGTTAGTAGTAGTAGTAGGCGTTGGAGTGGGAGTGGAAGCAGGAGTAGCAGTGGGAGTAATAGGTGTCGTAGTTGAAGCTGTAGTAGGAGTAGGAGTAGGAATAGTAGTTGTAGTAGTAGTAGTAGTAGTATTTTTAGTAGTACTTGTAGTAGCAGTAGTTGATGGACTAGTAGCAGTAGCAATTATCCTAGAAGTTGAAGTAGAAGTACTAGTAGTAGTAGTAGTAGTTATTGCTATAGTAATAGTCGGAGTAGTAGTTGTTGTTGTTGTTGTAGTAGTAGTAGTAGTGGTAGTAGTAGTAGTAGTACTAGAAGTAGTAGAAGTACCAGTACCTGTAGTAGTAGTAGTAATAGTTGTAGTAGTAGTAGTAGTAGTAGTAGTAGTAGTAGTATTACTTGTAGTTCCAGTTGTAGTTGTTGCAGCTTTTGCACTAGTAGTAAAGTAGTAGTAGTAGTAGTAATAGTTGTGGTGGTGGTAGTAGGAGTGTTTGGACTAGTAGTATTAGTATGAGTAGTAGTAGTAGTGGTGGTAAGTGTAGTGGTATTAGTAGTAGTAACAGTAGGAGTAGGAGTTGGAGTAGGAGTATTAGTCGGATTTGTAGTAGTAGTAGTAGCAGTAGAAGGAGTACTAGTTGTAGCAGTGGTAGGAGTAGTAGTAGTAGTAGTAGTAGTAGTAGTAGTCGTAGTGGTGGCAGTAGTAGTAGTAGGAGGAGGTGGAGTGTAGTAGTAGTATTAGTTGTAGAAGTTGTTGTTGTATGCGTGGTTGGAGTTGTAGGTAATCATAGAAGTGTAGGAGTATTACGATTGGTAGTAGTAATAGGAGTGGTAGTAGTAGTAGTAATAAAAGTGTGAGTATTAGCAGTAGTAGTCAGAGTAGTAGTAATAGTAGTAGTAGTAGAAGTGTTAGTAGTAGTAGAAGTGTTAGTATTAGTAGTAGTAGTATTAGGAGTAATAGTAGGTGCAATTGTACTAGTAGTAGTAGTGGTAGTAGTTGTTCTTATAGTTGTAGTAGCGGTAGTAGTGGTAGTAGTAGTAGTACTAGTAATAGTAGTAGCGGCATTTGTAGTAGTAGTCATTGTAGTTGTAGTAGGAGTTGTTGTAGGCGTAGTAGTAGTTGCAATAGGGGTAGTTGTAGTAGTTGGAGTAGTAGTAGCAGTGGGAGTTGGAGGAGGACTAGTAGTAGTAGAAGTCGGAGTAAGAGCAAGAATAGTTGTAGTAGTTGTAGGAGTAATAGTAGGAATAGGAGTTGGTGTAGTAGTAGTAATAGTATGTGGGGTACTTGTAGTGGTAGTAAGAGGAGTACAAGAAGTAGTAGCAGCAGCAGTAGTAGTAGTAGTCATGGTAGTCGTAGTAGTAGTAGGAGTAGTAGTAGTGGTAGTAGTAGTAATCGTCATAGTAGTAGTAGTTGTAGAAGTAGCCATAGTAGCACCAGTAGGAGTTGTAGTAGTGGTAATACTAATAGTAGGAGTTGTAGTAGTAGTAGTAGTAGCGGAAGTAGTTGTAGTAGTAGCAGCAATTGGTGTAGCAGTAGCAGTTGCATTAATAGTAGCAGCATTAGAAGTAGCAGCAATAGTAGAAGTAGTAGTAGTAGTAGTAGTATTAGTCGAAGTTGTTGCATGAGTAGTAGCAGGATTTGTTGTTGTTTGAGCAATGGTAGCAGCAGTAGTGGTCGCAATACTTGTAGTTGTAGTAGTTGTTGCAATAGTAGTAGCAATACCATTAGTTGTCGTAGTTGTTTTAATATTAGTAGCTACGGCAGCAGTAGTAGTTGTTGCAGTAGTAGAAGGTGTGGCAGTTGTAGCAGTAGCTTTAGGAGCAGTAGTTGTAGTAGTTATAATAGTCATAGTAGTATTAGTAGTAGTAGTAGTTATAGTAGTTCTTAGCTAGCAGCTAGCGTAGTAGTACTAGTAGTATCGTAGCTAGAAATAGTAGTATTTAGTAGTAGTTGAGTGGTTGTGTATGTGTGTTGTTGTTATTCAGGAGTCGTAGTAGTCGCCGTTAGTAGTAGAAGCTCGAGTAGAGTTACTTGAATTAGTAGTTCTTATTAGTAGGAGAGGAGTGTAGTAGGAGTAGTAGTCGGCTGTATAGTTGTTGGAGTCAGTGGTAGTAGGAGTAGTAGTAGCTGTTGTGGGTAATGTTGTTTGTCATAGTAGTAGCAGTAGTAGTTAGTAATAGTTGTTGTTGCTGTTGCTATTGTAGTAGTGGTAGTAGCAGCATTAGTAGTTGTAGTAGTAGCAGTAGTACTGGTTACTATAGTAGTAGGTGAAGTAGTAGTAGTAGTAGTAGTAGTAGTAGTAGTAGTAACAGTTGTAGTAGGAGGAGGAGGAGGAGTAGTAACAGTAGGAGTAGTAGTTGAAGTTGTAGGAGAGGTAGTTGTAGTAGTAGTAGCAGTAGTTGTAGTAGTAGTATTAGTAGTAGTAGGAGTACTAGTACTAGCAGTTGTAGTAGTGACAGTAGTAGCAAAAGTTGTAAGATTAGTATTAGTGGTACTAGGAGCAGGAGTAGTAGTAGTAGGATTAGTAGTAGTAGTAGCAGTAGTAATAGTAGTAGTAATGATAATACTAGCAGTAGTTGTAGTAGTAGTAGGAGAAGGAATTGTAGTAGGAGTAGTAGTGGTAGTTGTAGTTGTTGGAGTTACGGTAGCAGTAGCAGTTGTTGTTGTATTAAGAGTAGGTGTTGTAGTAGGAGTAGGAGTAGTTGGAGTTGTAGTAGTTGGAGCAGTAGTTTTAGCGGTAGTAGGAGTAGGAGTTGGAATAGTAGTAGATGTAGTAATATAAGTAGTAGTAGTAGAAGTAGCAGTAGTAGTAGGAATAGTAGTAGGTTTAGTAGTAGTAGTTATTGTAGTTGTAGTAGTCGGACAGTTTGTAGCAGTAGTGGTGGTAATAATAGTTGTACTAGCAGTAGTATTAGCAGTGGTAGAGTAGTAGTAGTTGAAGTAGCAGTTGTAGTCACAGTAGTAGTTGCGAGAGCAGCAGTAATACTTGTTGTTATAGTAGCAGAAGTAGTAGTTGTAATAGCAGTAGAAGCATTCGTTGTAGTAGTTATTAGTGTGGTAGGAGGGGTAGTAGTACTTTGAGTAGTAGTAGTAGGAGTAGGAGTAGTAGTAGTAATAGTTGTGGGGGTAATAGAAGTATTGGCAGTAGTAGTACTAGTGGTTGTAGTAGTAGTAATTGTAGTATTATTAGTCGAGCAGTAGAAGTAGTAGTAGTAGTACCAGTCGCAATAGCATAAGTGATAGTAACAGTACTGTTAGTAGTAGTCGTCGTCGTCATCTTAGTAGAAGTAGTAGGAATAGTAGCAGCAGAGTAGTAGCAATAGTAGTTGTTGTTGTTCTAGTAGTAGTAGTATTACTAATAATAGTAGTAGTAGTTATTGTTGTTGTTGTAGTAATAGTAGTAGTAGTAGTTAGAATTGGAATAGTATTAGGAGCAGTAGTAGTCGTAGCGGAAGTAGCAATAGTAGTTGGAGCTGGAGTAGGAGTTTTAGTAACATTAGCAATATTAGTGGCAATTGTAGTAGTAGTAGTAGTGGTGGTGGTGGTGGTGGTGGTAGTGGTGGTGGTGGTGGTGGTAGTAGTAGCAGTAGTAGCAATAGCAGTGGTAGCAGTAGTAATAGCAGCAGCAGCAGTAATAGAAGTACTAGTAGGAGTGTCAGGAGAAATAGAAGTAGTTGGAGTAGTAGTAGTAGTTATAGTAGTAGTAGCAGGAGTAGTAGGAGTATTAGGGTTAGCAGTAGTCTTAGTAGCAGTTGTAGCAATAGTAATAGTAGGAGTAGTAGTGGTTGTAGGGATAGAAGTAGGAGCAGTAGTAATAGTAATAGGAGTGGTAGTAGTAGGTTTAGTATTATTGTAGTAGTACAAGTAGTAGAGTTATTGTAGTAGTAGTGGCTGTAGTTTTAGAAGTAGAAGTAGTAGTAGCAGCAGTAGTAGGAACTGCAAGAGCAGCTACAGTAGTAGTAGTTGTAGTAGTAGTGGAAGTCACAGTAGTAGTAGAAATAGTAGTAGTGGTAGTAGTTGTACTAGTAGTAGTAGCAGTAGGAGTTGGTGTAGGAGTCGTTATAGTAGTAGTAGTAGTAGTAGCAGGAGGAGTAGTAGTAGTGGCAAAAGTCGGAGTAGGAGTAGTAGTTGTTGTTGTAGTTAGTACTAGTAGTAGCAACAGCAGCAGTTGTAGAAGTAGTAGTAGTAGTATTCATAGTAGTTATAGTAGTTGTAGAAGTGGAAGGAGTAGCAATAGTAGCAGTTATACTAGCAGTAATGTATTAGTAGCTTAGTCATAGTAGTAGAAGTAGTGGTAGTAGTAGTAGTAGTAGCAGGAGTAGTAGTAGTAGTAGTTGTTGTTGTTGTAGTAGTAGTTGAAGTAGTTGTAGAATTAGTAGCAGTAGCAGAAGTTGTTGTTGTAGTAGTTGTAGGAGTGTTTGCAGTAGTAGTATTATTAGTAGTAGTAGTAGTAGGAACAGAAGTAGCAATAGGAGTAGTCATAATAGTAATAGTAGTAGTTGTTGTTGTAGTCGAGGTAGTAATAGTTGTTTTAGTAATAGTAGTCATAGTGGTGGTAGTAGATGTAGTAGCTATAGTAGTAGTAGTAGTAGGTGTAGGAGTAGTAGCAATAGTAGTAG
>RXID01002293.1:0-11942 GCA_005019695.1 Trichopus zeylanicus subsp. travancoricus | reverse complement strand
GCAACTACTTCTACTACAACTACTACTACAACTACCGTTACTACTACTACTGCTGCTACTACTACAACTACTACAATGACTATTGCTACTCCTGCAACTACCGCCACTACTGCTACTACTGCACTACTGGTTCTACAACTATTACTACTACAACTACTGCTACTACAACTACAATAACTATGACTATTACTAGTACAATTACTACTGCTACTGCTTCTCCTATTACTGCTGCAACTACTATAACTATGACTACTTCCACTACTACCACTACTAGTACTACTGCTACTACTTCTACTACTACAACTACTCCACTACTACTGCTACTACCACAATAACAACAACAACAACTACTACTATTACTACTACAACTGCTAATACTAGTCATACTACTACTACTTCTTCTACTACTGCTACTGCTATAGCTACGAGTACTACTTCTACAATTTCTACTGCTTCTACTATGCCTACTATGACTTCTACTACTACTACTTTTACTCCGGCTACTACTACTTCTACTACCGCTACTACCACTAATGCTACCACATCTTCTACTACTGCTACTATTACTACTACTATGGTTTCTAATATTACGACTACTACTACTACTCCTACTCCTATTGCTAGTACTACTCCTACTTCTACTATTACAACTACCACTACTACTACGATTACTGCTACTACTACAACGACAACCACTACTACCATAACTACTACCACCGTACTAGTGCTTTTACAACTATTACTCCTACTGCATCAATTACTACTACGCGTAGTAGTATTCGTGTTGCTATTAGTACTAGTGCTACTCCTACTACTATTATTACCACTACTATTGTTGCTGCTGCTTCTACTACTACTACTACAATAACTACTACTCTACTACTACGGTTGCTGCTGCTACTGTTGCTATTCCTACTACAACAACTTCTACTACTACTACGGCTCCTTCTACTATTACTACTGCAACAACAACAATCACAACAACAATGATTATTGTTACTAAGACTATTACTGTTACTTCTACAACTTTTATTACTACTACTACTAGTACTATGACAACAACTACAACTACTGCTACTAGTACTACTACTAGTACTACTACTACTCCTCCCCCTACTTCCACATCTATTACTAGTACTACTACTACTACTACAACAACAACAACAACTACTACTACTAGTACTAATACAACTACTAGTACTACTATGAGTAGTAGTAGCAGTACTACTACTACTACTACTACGACTACCACCACCACCACTACTACACTCCTACTACTACAACCACTAGTACTACCACTACTAATGTTGCTGCTACTGCTGTTACAACAACAACTACTGCTACTACTGCTGCTACTCCTACTACCACAACTATTACTACTGCTACGACTACTACTACTACTACTACTACCACTACTACTACCACGACTACTACTACTACTACTACTACTACTACTAGTACTAATACTACTGCTACTGCTTCTACAGCAATTGCTACTTCTACTACAACCTCCACGACTACTAGTACTGCTACTGTTACTACACTACTACAACTACTGCTACAACAACTACTACTACTACTTCTCCGATAGCTACAACTACAACTACTCATAGTATTACTACTACTGCTGCTGCTGCTGCTGCTACTACTACTACTACTACTACTTACCCGCTTACTCTACTACTATACTACTAGTAGTAGTATCCTACTTACAGTTCGCTATTGCCTGCTACTCACTACTGACTACTACTACTATTACTACTACTACTACTGCTACTGCTACTATTACTAATAAGACTACTACTACTACTACTACTACTACTACTACTACTACTATATTACTACTACTACAGCTACTGCTACTATTACTAATACTACTACTACTACTACCTCTTCTTCTTCTACTATTGTCACTACAACTAGTACTGCTACTACTGCTACGACTACTACTAATAGTACTACTAGAACTACTATTGCTATAACTACCACGACTACACTACTACTGCTACTACTATTACTACTACTGTAGCTTCTAGTACTACTACTGGTATCGCTGCTACTGCTGCTGATGCTACTACTTCTGCTAGTACTACTACTACATCTACGACTGCTACTACCACTATTGCTATTACGACAGCTACTACTACTGCTACTACTTCTTCTACTACTACTACTGCCCTTGTTATAACTACTACTAATACTAGCTATACTACTACTATTACTACTAATGCGGCTTCTAGTACGACTACCACTGCTACTACTTCTACTAGTACAACTACTAGAACTAATACTACTGCTGCTCCTTCTATTGCTACGTCTATTACTACAACAACTACCATAACTTTTACTGCTGCTGCTACTAATTCTACTAGTATTACTACTAGAACTAATACTACTGCTATTGCTACAACTTCTGTTACTGCTACTCCTACTACTATAGCCGCTACTCGTACTACTACAACTACTAGTACTACTCCTACTGCTACTTATACTACTACTACTACTGTGATTCCTACCACTATAAAGACTACTGCTACTGCTACTTGACCTATTATTGCAGCTATACTGCTAAAACTACAACTACAACAATAACTACAACTACTATTACTTCTACTGTTGCTACTACTACTGCAACTACTACTTTTAGTACTACTACTACTACTACCTCTTCTACTACTACTACTACTATAGCTACCTCTCCTGCTACTACTACTACCACTACTGCTACTGCTACTTCCACTACTGCTGCTACTACTAATACTGCTACGGCTACAACTACTATTACTACTGCTGCTGCTATTGCTACTCCTTCAACAATAGCAACTCCTACAACTTCTGTTTCTACTACTATTACTATTTCTACTGTTGCTACTCCTACTACTACTGTTGCGATTGTTACTATGACAATTATTGTTACGGCTAATCCAACCACTAGTATTGCACCTGCTAGTACTGCTGCTACTGCTACACCTACTGTTGCTGCTACTCTACTACTGTTAGATCTATTATCACTACTACTATACCAGCTACTACTCTGATCCTCCTCCTCCTACTACTACTACAGATAGTGCTGCTGTTACAACTAGTACTCCTCCTACAACTGCTCCTACAACTACTCCTACAACTACTACTTCTACTATTACTTCTACTTCTGCTACTACTGCTATTACTACTGTTACTACTACTACTAAAACAACAACTACTCTCAATGCTACTACTACTTCAACTACAGCTACTAGTACTAATACAACAACTACTACTATCACTACTACTACTACTCCTATTGCCAGTGCTACTACTCCTACCAGTACTACTACAGCGACTACTGCTACTACTACTACTAATACTACTACTCCACCTACTTTTACTACTAATACTTCTACTACTACTACTTCTACTACTACTACTATTGCTTATGCATCTACTACTACTCTTACTGCTACCACTACTACTACTGCTACTACTGCTACTCCTACTCCTACTACTACTACTAGGGCTACTACAACTACAACTACTACCACTACAACTACAACTACTAGTACTACAACTACTACAACTACAATAACTACTACTGCAACTACAACAACTACTACTACTATTAATACTAGTCCTCCTCCAAATACTACTACTACTATTACTGCTACTACTAATATCGCCACTACTACTACTACTATTACCACTACTCCTACTCCAACTACAACTCCTAAAACTATTCCTACTAAAACTTTTGCTAGTACTACTACAACAACAACTACCACTACTACTACTGCTGCTGCTACTACAGCTACTACTACTACTACTACTACTTTTACTACTACAACTACTACTATGACTATAACTACTGCTATAACTGCTGTTACTACTTCTACTACTATAACCACGACTGCTGTTACTACTACTTCTACTGCTACTACTCCTACTACTGCCACTACTATGACTACTACTATTACTACTACTACAACTACTATTGCTGCCACTACACTACTACAACAACTACTACTACAAGAACAACTACTGCTACTGCTACTAATACTACTATAACTGTTATAATTTCCACTACTGCTACGCGAGCTACTACTACTACAATGACAACTACTACTACAAATACCTCCACTACAACAACTACTTCTACTGCTACTACACTACTAGCATAACTACAACAACAACAACAACAACAACCACAACAACAACAACAACAACAACAACTACTACTACTACTACTCCTACTGCAACTACTACTACTCCCCCAACTACTACCACTACTACTACTTCTACTACTACTATTACTGCTAAAATTACCACAACTACTACTCCTCCTCCTACTACTACAACAACTACTACTTGTACGGCTACTATTGCTACTACTACTACTACTATTACAACTACTACAAAAACTACTATTACTACTGCTACTACTACTACTATTACTACTGCTACTACTACTATTACTATTACTCCTGCTGCAGCTGTTGCTGCAACTACTGCTACTATTACGGCCACCACTAGTTCTACTACTAATACTACAACTACAACAATAACAATAACTACTACTACTACTACTGCTGCTGCTGCTCCTCCTACGGCTACTATTGCACTACTACTACTATTATTATTTCTACTACTACTTCTGCTACTACAGCTACTACTACTACTACTACAACTACTACTACTATCGTTGCTGCAGCTACTGCTACTATTATGGCTACCACTGGAACTGCTACTGCTACTACAACTACTTATGTTGCTGCTACTACTACTACTACTTCTAGCACTACTTCAACTACTACTACTGTTGCCACTAACACTACTACAACTACTAGTTCTAATACTAATACTACTACTGTAGCTACTACTACAACCGCTCCAAATACTACTACTCCTAGTACTACCCCTACTCCAACTCCTGCTCCAACTACTACTACTGCTGCTACTACTACTACTACTACTACTACTATTGCTCTACTTCTACTACCGCTACTACGACTACTTCTACTATGACTACTAATACTACTACTACGACTACTACTATTACTACTATTAATACTACTATTACTACTACTGCAGTTGCTCCTATGAGTACTGCTACTACTACTATTTCTTTTTCAAAAACTACTACCACTAGTGCTACTACTACTACTACAACTACTACTACTTTTGCTACTGCTATTACGACTACAACAGCTACTACTTCTTCAAGTTTAAATACTATAGTTATTACTAATACTATAGCCACAACTACTATGACTAGTGCTACTACAACTACAACTAGTATTACTAGTACTACTATTACTACTAGCACTGCCGCTGCAGTTGTTGCTACTAGCACTAATGCTACTATTGCTGCTACAAATGGTGTTGCTACTACTTCTACTACCAATACTACTGCAACTGATACTAATGCTACTACTACAACTATTGTTACCACGAGTACTACTGCTACTACTACTGCTACTATTACTACTACCACCACTACTACTGCTACTTCTAATACGACAACTACTACTACTACTTCTACGAATACTACTACTCACACTACTACTTGAAACTCTTCTACTGCTTCTACTTCTACTACTCCTATTACTTCTCCTACGACCACTTTTGCTACAACTACTACAACTACATTTAGTACTAATATACTCCATGTACTACTGCTACTACTACGGCAACTAGTAGTGCTTCTACTACTACTACTACTAGTACTCTCACAATTACTACAACTAGTATGAATACTACTGCTACTGCTTCTGCTGATACTTCTAGTTCAACGACGACTACTACTACAACTACTACTACCAATGCCGCAACTACTACTACTTCTACGGCAACCATTGACACTACTACTGCTACAACAACAACAACAACTACTACTACTACTACTACTACTACTATTGCTACTACTACTACTACTACTACTACAACTACTACTACTACTATTACTACTACTACTACTACTACTATTATTACAACAACTACTACTACTACATTTACTACTAATATTAGTACTATTACTACTACCATTGCTACTAATGCTACTACTACTACTTCTTCTTCTTCTGATTCTTCTACTACTACTACCACAACAACCACTGCTACTACTACTATTACCACTGCTACTATTACTACTACTACTACAACTACTGCAGCTGCTGCTGTTGCTGCTACTACTATTACTACTGCTATAACTACTACGACTACACTACTATTGCTACTACTATTAATACTACACTACTACTACTACTGCTGCTGCTGTTACTACCACTTTTACAATCGCTACTACAATTGCTACTACTACAACTAATACTACTATTCCTGCTACTACTCCCACTACTACTACTTGTACTACTCTTACTACTACTTTTATTCCAACTACTACTACTAATACTACGATTCCTACTACTATAATGACTACTACTATTGCTATTCCACCTACTACTATAGCTAGTACTACTACAACTATACTGCTACTACTACTACAACTACTATTACTGCTACTGTTGCTACTACTACTGCAACTACTACTTCTCCTATTACTACTAGTACTACTTCTTCTACTACTACTACTACTGCTACCGCTCATGCTACTACTACTATTACTACTATAGCTACTATAATTACTACTACTGCTGCTGCTATAACTACTATTACTACTACCACAACTATTGTCACTACTACAACTATTACTACTACTACTACTACTGCTGCTACTACTACTACTATTGCTACTCCTACTACTACAATTGCTGCTCCAACAACTTCTACTAGCACTTCTATTACTAGTTCTACTACTGCTACTCTTACTAACACTGTTGTGACTACTACTATGACTATTATTACTATGGCTACTTCAACTTCGAGTACTGCTCCAGCTAGTACTACTATTACTACTACACCTACGGTTGCTGCTACTGCTACTACTATTACAACTATTATACAGGCTACTGCTCCTCCTACTACTACTACTGCAACCACTAGTACAACTATTACTACTCCTTCCCCTACTACTCCTACTACTACTACTTCGACTACAACTCCTCCTCCTACTACTACTACAACTACTACCACATCTACCACTACTGCTTCTGCTGCTCCTACTACTATTAGTATGACCACAACAATAATTACTATGACTATGACTACTTTCCCAGATACTACCACTTCTACTACTACTGCTACTAGCACTAATACAATAATAACAACTACTACTACTGCTGCTGCTGCTACTACTACTACTACTATGACTACTACTACTACTACTACTACTACTACTATTACTACTACTACTACTACTACTACTACTACTACTACTACTACTGCTGCTACTACTACTACTACTCCTACTACTACTACTACTCCTACTTCCACTTATACTACTACTACTATGGGTACTACTACTACTACTACTACTACTGCAATAACAACAACAACAACAACTACTACTACTGCTTCTACTACTACTACCACAGTTACTACTTCTACTACTATTACTATATCTCCTACAACATCTAGTTGTAGTAGTTACAGAAGTAGTACTTATAACAGTTGAGGTGCTGCTACTACTACTACTCATATTACAACTACTATTGGTACAACTACTTCTGCTACTATTGCTACTACTACAGCTACTACTACTACTATAACTACTACTCTGACTACTGCTATTGCTACTGCTACTACTACTACTATTGTTACTACAACTACTGCTACTACCACTACCACTATTACTACAACTGCAACTCCTACTACTACCACCACTTCTTTTGCTGCTCCTACTAGTCCTCCTCCTTCTCTTACTACTACTACTACTATTGCTATTATTACTTCTGTGACTACTACAACTACTACTACGACTACTACTTTTACTACTACTATTCCAACTCCAACCCGTACTTCTGCTACTATTCCAAATACTACTACTTCTTCTTCTACTACTACTACTTCTACTGCTACAACTACTACTCCTACTACTACTATTACAACTGCTACCTGTACAACTACTACTACAACTACTACTACTACTAGTTGTGGTAGTAGTAGTAGTAGCAATAGTTCTCTTGGCTGTAGTAGTTATAGTACCAAAATTAGTTGTTGTAGTAGTAGTAGTTATTGTTGTAGTAGTAGTAGTAGAACTAGTACCATAAGTAATTGCAAATGTGGTGTTAGTAGTGGAAGTAGTAGCGATTGTAGTAGTAATAGTTCTAGTAGCAGTAGTAGTTGTAGCAGTAGTAGTAGCAGCAGTAGTAGTAGTGATAATAATAGTAGTAAAAATAATAGTAGTAGTAGTGGTAATAGTGTTAGTAGTAGTAGTAGTAGTGCTAGTGGTAGTACCATATGTAGTAGAAGACACTGTTGCAGAACTAGAAGTAGTAGTTCCATAAGTAGAAGCAGAAGTGGCAATAGTAGTAGTAGAAATTATAGCAGTAGCAGTAGTAGTCATTGTAATAGTGCAGTAGTAGTAGTAGTACTAGTTATACTAGCAACAACAACAACAATAGTAGCCATAATAATAGTAATAATAGTAGTAATTGTAGTAATTGTAGTAGTAGTTATAGTAGGATTAGTATTAGCAATAGTAGTGGTAGTAATAGTAGCATTAACAACAATAGTAGTGGCAATAGTAATAGTAGTTGCAGCAGCAATACTAGAGTATTCAATACAGCAGCAGTACTAGTACATGCAGTAGCAATTGTCGAAGCGGTAGCGGTAGTACCAGCAAAAGTAGTAGTTATTGAAGTAGTAGGAATAGTAGTAGTTACTGTAATAACAATAGAAGTAGCAAAGTAGTAGTAGTAGTACTAGTAGTAGTTGCAGCATTAGTGGTTACATTAGTAGTAGCAATAGTAGTAGTAGAAGCAGTAGTTGTAGCAGTAATAGCAACAACAACATTAGTAGTAGTAGTAGCTGCTACAGTAGTAGTAGTAGTATTGGTAGTGGTAGGAGAAGCAGTAGTTTTAGTAGCAGCAGTAGTAGTAGCAATTGTCATAGTAGTGATAGTAGTAGCAGTAGTAGTAGTAGTAGCCATAGTAGTTGTAGTAATAGCAATAGTAGTAGTTGCTGTATAGGGTAGTAGTAGTAGTGGTAGAACTAGCAGCAGTAGTAGTAGTTGTAGTGGAAGTAGTAATAGTTGTTGTAGTATTAATAGTAGCAGTAGTCGTAGTAGTACTAGCAAAAGGTGCAATAGCAATAATAGTTCTAGCAGTCGTAGTACCAGCGAAAGTAGAAGTTGTAGTAGCCGTAGTAATAATAGTAGTAACAATAGCAACAATAATAGTAGTAGTGTTAGCAGTAGTAGTAGTTGCGGAGTAGTGTTTGCAATAGTAGTAGCATCAATAGCAGTAGAAGCAGTTATCGTAGAAGTAGTAGCAAAAGTAGGTGTAGCAGTTATAGTGGTAGTAGTAGTAGCAGCAGCAGTATTAGTAGTAGTAGTATTAATAGTGGTAGTTGTAGTCATTGTCGTACGAGTTAAAGTAGGTGTAGTACTAGCACTAGCAGTAGTAGTATTATGTGTAGTAGTAGTTGGGGTAGTTGTAGTGGCACTCATAAGAGTAGGAGTAGGAGTAGGAGTAGTAGTAGTCGTAGTAGTAGTAGTAGTTATTCTGATTGTAGTTGTAGCAATAGAAGGAGTAGTGGTTGCAGCAGCAGGTGTAATAGTAGTAGTTATAGTAGTAGTAGCAATAGTGGCAGTAGCAGCAACTGCAGTAGCAGTAATAGTAGTAGTAGCAATAGTAGTTGTTGTAGTGGTAGTTGTAGTAGTAGTAGTTCAATAGTACGCTTAGGAGTAGGAGTAGTAGTAGTAGTTGTTGTAGTACTAGTTAGAATAGAAGAAGTAGTAGGTGTAGGGGTAGGAATAGACTAGTCGTACTAGTACTAGTGGTAGTAGTAGTAGTAGTAGTAGTAGCAGTAATAGTAGTAGTAGTAGTTGTAGTTTTAGTATTAGTAGTAATGGTGGTGGTGGAAGTAGTAGTAGTTGTACTAGTTGTTGTTATTCTTGTCATATTAGTAGTAGATGTAGCAATTGTTGTAGTACTAGTAGTAATAGTAGTAGCTGAAGAAGTAGTAGTAGTTGTAGTAGTAGTTATTGTTGTTATTGTTGTTATTATTGTTATTGTAATAACAGTCATAGTAGGAGTGGTATTAGTATTAGTATTAGTATTAGTAGTTGTAGCAGTCGCTGCAGCATCAGCAGCAATAGTAGTAGAAATAGGAGTAGTAGTAGTAGTACTATTAGTAGTAGTAGTAGTAGTAATAGTAGTAGTGTAGTGGTAGGAGTAGTCGTAGTAGTTGTTGTTGTTGTTGGAGTTACAGTAGAAGTAGTTGTTGTGGTGGTGGTGGTGGTAGTAGTAAAAGTAGTAGCTTTAGTAGAAGTAGTAGTAGTAGTAGTAGTAGTAGTAGCTATAATAGGATAATTAGGAGTAGTAGAAGTAGTAGTAGTAGTAGTAGTAGTAGGAGTAGTAGTAGTTGTAGTAGTAGCAGTCGAGGTAGTTGTTGTTGAAGTAATAGTTGGAGTATTAGGAGGAGGAGTAGCAGTAGCAGTAGAACTAGTAGTAGCAGTCATTGTAGTAGTAGGAGCAGCAGCAGCAGTAGTAGCAGCAATAGTAGTAGGTATAGTTAGGGTAGTAGTAGTAGTAGTAATAGTAGTTGTATTAGTAGTATTAGTCGAAGTAGAATTAGTAGTAGTAGTAGTAGTAGTAGTAGTAGTAGTTGAGTAGTAGTTGTAGTAGTCGTGCTTGTATTAGGAGTAGCAGCAAAAGTACCAATAGTAGTAGTGGTAGTAGTAGAAGTAGTAGTAGTAGTTGAGTAGTAGTTGTAGTAGTCGTGCTTGTATTAGGAGTAGTAGCAAAAGTACCAATAGTAGTAGTCACAGTCAAAGTAAGAGGAATAGTAGTAGTTGTAATAGTGGAGGTTATATTTGGAGTATTAGGTGTAGTTGTAGTAGTTGTAGCAAAAGTGGTAGTAGTAATTGCAGAAGCTGTAATAGCAGTGGTACCAGCAGTAGTAGTCACAATCATAGTAATAATATTAGTAGTAGTAGTAGTGGAAGTTGTAGTTGGAGTATTAGGAGGAGCAGTAGTAGTAGTAGCAATTGTAGCAGTAGTGGTAGTAGTTGTTGTTGTTGTAGTAGTAGTAGCAGTAGTAATAGTAGCAGCAACAACAGTAGTTGTTGTCATTGTAGTAATAGTAGTTGTATTAGTAGTTGTTGTAGTAGTAGTAGTAGAAGGAGTAGAAGTAGTGGTAGTAGAGGTAGTAGCAGAAGTAGTAGTAGTTATTGTGGTAATAGTAGTTGTATTAGTAGTTGTTGTAGTAGAAGTAGTAGTAGGAGTAGAAGTAGTGGTAGTAGTGGTAGTAGCAGAAGTATTAGTAGAAGTAGGAATAGTAGTAGGAGACGTAGTAGTTGTAGTAGTTGTAGTAGTAGTAAGAGTGGTAGTAGTAGTACTAGTAGTAGTAGTAGTAGTAGTAGTAGTAGTAGTAGTAGTAACAATATTGTTAGTAGTAGTTATAGTTATGCTGGAAGTAGCAGTTGTAATAGTAACAACAACCACAATAGCAGCATTAGTAATAGTAGAAGTAGCATAAGTAGTTTCAATAGTAGTAGGAGGAGTAGTAGTAGTTGTAGCAGTAGTAATAGGTGCACTAGTTGGAGTAGTAGTAGTAGCAGTAGTGGTAGGAGTAGTAGAAGTTGTAGTAGTAATAGTAGAAGTAGCAATAGTAGTATTAGTAGAAGTAGAAGTAGTTGTTGTTGAAGTTATAGTTGGAGTATTAGGAATAGTAGTAGTAGTAGTAGAAGCAATAGTCGCAGTTGTTATAGTAGTAGGAGCAGCAATAGTAGTAGTAGAAGCTGTAGTGAGGGTAGTAGTATTAGTAGTAGTAGTCATAGTGTTAGTAGTAGTCGGAGTAGAATTAGTAGTAGTAGTAATAGTAGTAGTAGTAGAAGTAGTAGTAGTAGT
>RXID01002269.1:0-16167 GCA_005019695.1 Trichopus zeylanicus subsp. travancoricus | reverse complement strand
CAAAACAAAATTAATATGTCAATGCTTAACAAGGCCTTGTAATCCCCCTCAAAAAGATCAGCACATAGTTTTTTATTCAATGCCGCATTTACCCGTAACAAGCTCATTCATTGAAATCGCATTTTATGCATCTTGAAAATCAATAAACTCACTACCTATAATAAAGGGTAATAGCCAAACAAAATCAAGATATCAATCCTCAACAAGGCTGAGGAACCCCCTCCCCTCAAGATCAGGAATATGATTTTTGTATGGCATGAAGCTTACCAACTATTAGATTGCTCATAAAAAGCTGAATTTTTGCATCATGGACACCAATATACATGCAGCATACAAAATAAGAGACAACAGCTAAACAAAATTAAAATGTTAACAAGGTCAACGAACCCTCTTCAAAAGACCAACAATTGGTTCTTAGATCAAGGCAAAAGTAAGCAAGACCCGACCCATAATGTCCCCTACTACCTTGGCACCACCAGTGTGGATTAACTTGCTCTGTTGCTCTTGAAAAGCTGCTTTTCTGCATCTAGAAAATCGACAAACACAACACACAAGATTGATAGAAATATCTAAAAAGATCAAAATATCTATGCATAACAAGGTTGAGGAACCCCCTTTCCGAAAAATCAGCATAAGAGTTTTATGCATAACCAAGATCATCAACAACTGGCTGGCACAATAAAAGGCGAATTTCAGCATCACGAAAACCAATATAGAAAAAACCTATCCAAGGCAATGGCTAATCAAAATTAAGATGCCAATGCTTAACAAGGTTGAGAATCCCACTTCCGAAAGATCAAAATTTAATTCAACATAATCCTAAGATTACCAACTATTAGCTGTCTTGCCAAAAGCTGATTGATTTCCCATACCTTCAAAATCAAATATACACAATCAATAAGATTAAGGCCAGTAGCTAACAAAATCAAAATGTGCAAGCTTAAAAGATTGAGGAACCTCTCCCAAAACAAAGGTGTTGTTTGGTTTTTTGGGGGTGTTGTTGGGGGGTGGTTTTGTGTTGTGTGGTGGTTTGGTGTTTTTTTTTTTGGGGTGTTTGTGTTGGTGTTTTGTGTGGTTGGTTGTTTGGTTGTTGTGTTGGTGTTTGTTGTGTGTTTTGGTGTGGTGTGTTTTTTTGGTTTGGTTTGTTTTTTTTTTGGGGTGTGTTGTTCTTTTGGTTGGTTTGCTTGTTTTATCAGCCTCTGGCAACACCACCTAGCTTCCCATAGGAAACTACCTTCATACCACCAATTATGGTTAGCTTGCTTAAAGAAAGCTTATCCTTCTGCATCTTTATCAATGAATAGACAGCCAATAAGATCAAGGGCATCTTGAACATCAATGATACTTGTACCGTCGGACAAATGCTTAACAAAGTTGAGGAATCCCCGTCCCAGAGATCAGCATCTGGTTCAACACTATGCGAAGATTGGCAGCAATTAGCTTAGCTCATTGAAAGCCGATTTTCCACACCTTGAAAACCAAATACACAATCAATAACATCAAGGTCACCAGCTAAACTGAAATAGAAATGTAAATGATAAACAAGGTTGAGGAACCCCCTTCCAAATGATCACCATCTGATTCTTGCAACAGAACCCCAAGATTGCCAACTAGCTAGCTCATTAATACCTGACTTTTCGCATCTGGAAGACTAAAACAGACAATCAACAAATTCAAGGGCCCACAAGCTATCAAAAATTAAACATTACAAGGTTGAAGGACCCCCTTAAAACACAGATGGCAGGATCAACATTGTGCCTCATCCGATATCAAGTTTAACTAGTTATCCTGCTCCAAGGAAACCAGGTTACCCGTATAATGGAAATACACGTGCACATGACTATAAGATCTTACAACACCACCTAAACAAAAGTGAAATGTCAGTGCTTATCAAGGTAGGGGGGATTCCCTTTCCAAAAGATCAGCATTTGGCTCTCACAACACAAAGCCAAGATTATCCCAATTTGCTGCCTCGTTGAAACCTGATCAGTTTTCCACGCCTTCAAAACCAAAATAAACATAACTAACAAGATCAAGGCAAACTGCTAACCAAATTGAAATGTCAACGCAGAACATGATTGGCGACTCCAATTCCAAGGGGTCGGCATTCTCTTACAACATAATGCTAAGATCACCAACAAAGCCGGCCTCATCAAAACCTGACAGATTTTCTACACCTTCAAAATCAAAATACAGACAACCAGCAAGATCAAGGCCAACAGCTAAGCAGAATAAAAAATTCAATGCTTAAACAAGGTTTGAGGAATCCCCTGTCCAAATAGCAGCCTCTCGCAACACCGAAAATCAGCTTGCTCAGAGAAAACTTCCTTGGCACCATCTATTGTGATTTCTGTTTGGTTCTTACAACATAATCCTAAGGTTACCAACTATTAGCTGCCTTCCCAAAAGCTGATTGATTTTCCATACCTTCAAAACCGAATACACGCAATCAATAAGATTAAGGCCAGTAGCTAATCAAAATCAAAATGTCAATGCTTAACAAGATTGAGGACCCCCTTCCAAAATATCAGCCTCTGGCAACACCAACAACCAGCTTCTCATAGGAAACTGCCTTCATACCACCAATTATGGTTAGCTTGCTTAAAGAAAGCTTATGCTTCTGCATCTTGAACATCAACGAATAGACAACCAATAAGATCAAGGACAATAGCTGAACAAAATCCATGTAACAATGCTTAACAGGGCTGAAAAACAACTTTGCCAAGGATCAACAATTTGTTCTTGGATCAAGAGTAATAGCTGAAAAGAAAAAAAAAAAACCCACATACCAGTGCCTATCAGGCTGAGAAAACCCATTGCAAAAGATCAACGATTTGTTCTTGGATCAAGACAAAGGACACTAAACCATGCCTAAGCAAAAAGGTCCTGGTACCACCGATGCACATCAGAACTTGCTCGTAGAAAGTTGATTTTTTGCATCTTGAAAATCAATATAAACTAACCCATAAGATTAAGGGCAAGCAAAACAAAATTAATATGTGAATGCTTAACAAGGCCTTGTAATCCCCCTCAAAAAGATCAGCACATAGTTTTTTATTCAATGCCGCATTTACCCGTAACAAGCTCATTCATTGAAATCGCATTTTATGCATCTTGAAAATCAATAAACTCACTACCTATAATAAAGGGTAATAGCCAAACAAAATCAAGATATCAATCCTCAACAAGGCTGAGGAACCCCCTCCCTCAAGATCAGGAATATGATTTTTGTATGGCATGAAGCTTACCAACTATTAGATTGCTCATAAAAAGCTGAATTTTTGCATCATGGACACCAATATACATGCAGCATACAAAATAAGAGACAACAGCTAAACAAAATTAAAATGTTAACAAGGTCAACGAACCCTCTTCAAAAGACCAACAATTGGTTCTTAGATCAAGGCAAAAGTAAGCAAGACCCGACCCATAATGTCCCCTACTACCTTGGCACCACCAGTGTGGATTAACTTGCTCTGTTGCTCTTGAAAAGCTGCTTTTCTGCATCTAGAAAATCGACAAACACAACACACAAGATTGATAGAAATATCTAAAAAGATCAAAATATCTATGCATAACAAGGTTGCGGAACCCCCTTTCCGAAAAATCAGCATATGAGTTTTATGCAAAACCAAGATCATCAACAACTGGCTGGCACAATAAAAGGCGAATTTCTGCATCACGAAAACCAATATAGAAAAAACCTATCCAAGGCAATGGCTAATCAAAATTAAGATGCCAATGCTTAACAAGGTTGAGAATCCCACTTCCGAAAGATCAAAATTTAATTCAACATAATCCTAAGATTACCAACTATTAGCTGTCTTGCCAAAAGCTGATTGATTTCCCATACCTTCAAAATCAAATATACACAATCAATAAGATTGAGGCCAGTAGCTAATCAAAATCAAAATGTCAATGCTTAACAAGATTGAGGAACCTCCCTCCCAAAGTATCAGCCTCTGGCAACACCACCTAGCTTCCCATAGGAAACTACCTTCATACCACCAATTATGGTTAGCTTGCTTAAAGAAAGCTTATCCTTCTGCATCTTGAACATATCAATGAATAGACAGCCAATAAGATCAAGGGCATCTTGAACATCAATGATACTTGTACCGTCGGACAAATGCTTAACAAAGTTGAGGAATCCCCGTCCCAGAGATCAGCATCTGGTTCAACACTATGCGAAGATTGGCAGCAATTAGCTTAGCTCATTGAAAGCCGATTTTCCACACCTTGAAAACCAAATACACAATCAATAACATCAAGGTCACCAGCTAAACTGAAATAGAAATGTAAATGATAAACAAGGTTGAGGAACCCCCTTCCAAATGATCACCATCTGATTCTTGCAACAGAACCCCAAGATTGCCAACAACTAGCTAGCTCATTAATACCTGACTTTTCGCATCTGGAAGACTAAAACAGACAATCAACAAATTCAAGGGCCCACAAGCTATCAAAAATTAAACATTACAAGGTTGAAGGACCCCCTTAAAACACAGATGGCAGGATCAACATTGTGCCTCATCCGATATCAAGTTTAACTAGTTATCCTGCTCCAAGGAAACCAGGTTACCCGTATAATGGAAATACACGTGCACATGACTATAAGATCTTACAACACCACCTAAACAAAAGTGAAATGTCCGTGCTTATCAAGGTAGGGGGGATTCCCTTTCCAAAAGATCAGCATTTGGCTCTCACAACACAAAGCCAAGATTATCCCAATTTGCTGCCTCGTTGAAACCTGATCAGTTTTCCACGCCTTCAAAACCAAAATAAACATAACTAACAAGATCAAGGCAAACTGCTAACCAAATTGAAATGTCAACGCAGAACATGATTGGCGACTCCAATTCCAAGGGGTCGGCATTCTCTTACAACATAATGCTAAGATCACCAACAAAGCCGGCCTCATCAAAACCTGACAGATTTTCTACACCTTCAAAATCAAAATACAGACAACCAGCAAGATCAAGGCCAACAGCTAAGCAGAATAAAAAATTCAATGCTTAAACAAGGTTTGAGGAATCCCCTGTCCAAATAGCAGCCTCTCGCAACACCGAAAATCAGCTTGCTCAGAGAAAACTTCCTTGGCACCATCTATTGTGATTTCTGTTTGGTTCTTACAACATAATCCTAAGGTTACCAACTATTAGCTGCCTTCCCAAAAGCTGATTGATTTTCCATACCTTCAAAACCGAATACACGCAATCAATAAGATTAAGGCCAGTAGCTAATCAAAATCAAAATGTCAATGCTTAACAAGATTGAGGACCCCCTTCCAAAATATCAGCCTCTGGCAACACCAACAACCAGCTTCTCATAGGAAACTGCCTTCATACCACCAATTATGGTTAGCTTGCTTAAAGAAAGCTTATGCTTCTGCATCTTGAACATCAACGAATAGACAACCAATAAGATCAAGGACAATAGCTGAACAAAATCCATGTAACAATGCTTAACAGGGCTGAAAAACAACTTTGCCAAGGATCAACAATTTGTTCTTGGATCAAGAGTAATAGCTGAAAAGAAAACAAAAAAAACCCACATACCAGTGCCTATCAGGCTGAGAAAACCCATTGCAAAAGATCAACGATTTGTTCTTGGATCAAGACAAAGGACACTAAACCATGCCTAAGCAAAAAGGTCCTGGTACCACCGATGCACATCAGAACTTGCTCGTAGAAAGTTGATTTTTTGCATCTTGAAAATCAATATAAACTAACCCATAAGATTAAGGGCAAGCAAAACAAAATTAATATGTTAATGCTTAACAAGGCCATGTAATCCCCCTCAAAAAGATCAGCACATAGTTTTTTATTCAATGCCGCATTTACCCGTAACAAGCTCATTCATTGAAATCGCATTTTATGCATCTTGAAAATCAATAAACTCACTACCTATAATAAAGGGTAATAGCCAAACAAAATCAAGATATCAATCCTCAACAAGGCTGAGGAACCCCCTCCCTCAAGATCAGGAATATGATTTTTGTATGGCATGAAGCTTACCAACTATTAGATTGCTCATAAAAAGCTGAATTTTTGCATCATGGACACCAATATACATGCAGCATACAAAATAAGAGACAACAGCTAAACAAAATTAAAATGTTAACAAGGTCAACGAACCCTCTTCAAAAGACCAACAATTGGTTCTTAGATCAAGGCAAAAGTAAGCAAGACCCGACCCATAATGTCCCCTACTACCTTGGCACCACCAGTGTGGATTAACTTGCTCTGTTGCTCTTGAAAAGCTGCTTTTCTGCATCTAGAAAATCGACAAACACAACACACAAGATTGATAGAAATATCTAAAAAGATCAAAATATCTATGCATAACAAGGTTGCGGAACCCCCTTTCCGAAAAATCAGCATATGAGTTTTATGCAAAACCAAGATCATCAACAACTGGCTGGCACAATAAAAGGCGAATTTCTGCATCACGAAAACCAATATAGAAAAAACCTATCCAAGGCAATGGCTAATCAAAATTAAGATGCCAATGCTTAACAAGGTTGAGAATCCCACTTCCGAAAGATCAAAATTTAATTCAACATAATCCTAAGATTACCAACTATTAGCTGTCTTGCCAAAAGCTGATTGATTTCCCATACCTTCAAAATCAAATATACACAATCAATAAGATTGAGGCCAGTAGCTAATCAAAATCAAAATGTCAATGCTTAACAAGATTGAGGAACCTCCCTCCCAAAGTATCAGCCTCTGGCAACACCACCTAGCTTCCCATAGGAAACTACCTTCATACCACCAATTATGGTTAGCTTGCTTAAAGAAAGCTTATCCTTCTGCATCTTTATCAATGAATAGACAGCCAATAAGATCAAGGGCATCTTGAACATCAATGATACTTGTACCGTCGGACAAATGCTTAACAAAGTTGAGGAATCCCCGTCCCAGAGATCAGCATCTGGTTCAACACTATGCGAAGATTGGCAGCAATTAGCTTAGCTCATTGAAAGCCGATTTTCCACACCTTGAAAACCAAATACACAATCAATAACATCAAGGTCACCAGCTAAACTGAAATAGAAATGTAAATGATAAACAAGGTTGAGGAACCCCCTTCCAAATGATCACCATCTGATTCTTGCAACAGAACCCCAAGATTGCCAAAACTAGCTAGCTCTTAATACCTGACTTTCGCATCTGGACGACTAAAACAGGACACTCCAAACAAATTCAAGGCCCACAAAGCTATCATAAAATCTAAACATTTACAAGTTGAAGGACCCCCTAAAACACGGCTGGCAGGATCAACATTGTGCCCATCCGATATCAGTTTACTCGTTATCTGCTCCAAGGGAAACCCGGTTTACCCGTATAATGGGCCCCTCCCCCCCCCCGCCCCCCCCCCCCCCCCCCCCTACCCGTGCACCTGATATAAGCTCTTACCCCACCACCTCACCACGTGACATGTCCTTGCTTATCACGGTGGGGGGCTTCCTTTCCAAAAGATCAGCATTTGCTCTCAACACACAAAGCCACGATTCTCCAATTGCTGCTCGTTGCACTGATCCGTTTCCCCGCCTTCCCCCCCCCACTCAACCTAACTACCGATCCGGCCAACTGCCAAACCAAATTGAAATGTCAATGCAGACACATGAATTGGCCGGACTCCAATTCCAGGGGTCGGGATTTCTTTACAAAACATAATGCTAGTCACCCACAAGCCGGCCTCCTCCAAACCTGACCGATTTTCTCACCTTTCAAAATCCACAATACAGCAACCAGCAAGATCAAGGGCCAAACAGCTCAAGCAGAAATACAATAATTCCCTGCTTCTTTATTTTTTTAAAACACGGTTTGAGGAATCCCTGTCCAAAATAGCAGCCTCTCGCAACACCGAAAATCAGCTGCTAGAGCAAATCTCTCCCTTTGGAAACATCTATTGTGATTTCTGTTTGGTTCTTACAACATAATCCTAAGGTTACCAACTATTAGCTGCCTTCCCAAAAGCTGATTGATTTTCCATACCTTCAAAACCGAATACACGCAATCAATAAGATTAAGGCCAGTAGCTAATCAAAATCAAAATGTCAATGCTTAACAAGATTGAGGACCCCCTTCCAAAATATCAGCCTCTGGCAACACCAACAACCAGCTTCTCATAGGAAACTGCCTTCATACCACCAATTATGGTTAGCTTGCTTAAAGAAAGCTTATGCTTCTGCATCTTGAACATCAACGAATAGACAACCAATAAGATCAAGGGCAATAGCAGAACAAAATCCATGTAACAATGCTTAACAGGGCTGAAAAACAACTTTGCCAAGGATCAACAATTTGTTCTTGGATCAAGAGTAATAGCTGAAAAGAAAAGAAAAAAAACCACATACCAGTGCCTATCAGGCTGAGAAAACCCATTGCAAAAGATCAACGATTTGTTCTTGGATCAAGACAAAGGACACTAAACCATGCCTAAGCAAAAAGGTCCTGGTACCACCGATGCACATCAGAACTTGCTCATAGAAAGTTGATTTTTGGCATCTTGAAAATCAATATAAACTAACCCATAAGATTAAGGGCAAGCAAAACAAAATTAATATGTCAATGCTTAACAAGGCCATGTAATCCCCCTCAAAAAGATCAGCACATAGTTTTTTATTCAATGCCGCATTTACCCGTAACAAGCTCATTCATTGAAATCGCATTTTATGCATCTTGAAAATCAATAAACTCACTACCTATAATAAAGGGTAATAGCCAAACAAAATCAAGATATCAATCCTCAACAAGGCTGAGGAACCCCCTCCCTCAAGATCAGGAATATGATTTTTGTATGGCATGAAGCTTACCAACTATTAGATTGCTCATAAAAAGCTGAATTTTTGCATCATGGACACCAATATACATGCAGCATACAAAATAAGAGACAACAGCTAAACAAAATTAAAATGTTAACAAGGTCAACGAACCCTCTTCAAAAGACCAACAATTGGTTCTTAGATCAAGGCAAAAGTAAGCAAGACCCGACCCATAATGTCCCCTACTACCTTGGCACCACCAGTGTGGATTAACTTGCTCTGTTGCTCTTGAAAAGCTGCTTTTCTGCATCTAGAAAATCGACAAACACAACACACAAGATTGATAGAAATATCTAAAAAGATCAAAATATCTATGCATAACAAGGTTGCGGAACCCCCTTTCCGAAAAATCAGCATATGAGTTTTATGCAAAACCAAGATCATCAACAACTGGCTGGCACAATAAAAGGCGAATTTCTGCATCACGAAAACCAATATAGAAAAAACCTATCCAAGGCAATGGCTAATCAAAATTAAGATGCCAATGCTTAACAAGGTTGAGAATCCCACTTCCGAAAGATCAAAATTTAATTCAACATAATCCTAAGATTACCAACTATTAGCTGTCTTGCCAAAAGCTGATTGATTTCCCATACCTTCAAAATCAAATATACACAATCAATAAGATTGAGGCCAGTAGCTAATCAAAATCAAAATGTCAATGCTTAACAAGATTGAGGAACCTCCCTCCCAAAGTATCAGCCTCTGGCAACACCACCTAGCTTCCCATAGGAAACTACCTTCATACCACCAATTATGGTTAGCTTGCTTAAAGAAAGCTTATCCTTCTGCATCTTTATCAATGAATAGACAGCCAATAAGATCAAGGGCATCTTGAACATCAATGATACTTGTACCGTCGGACAAATGCTTAACAAAGTTGAGGAATCCCCGTCCCAGAGATCAGCATCTGGTTCAACACTATGCGAAGATTGGCAGCAATTAGCTTAGCTCATTGAAAGCCGATTTTCCACACCTTGAAAACCAAATACACAATCAATAACATCAAGGTCACCAGCTAAACTGAAATAGAAATGTAAATGATAAACAAGGTTGAGGAACCCCCTTCCAAATGATCACCATCTGATTCTTGCAACAGAACCCCAAGATTGCCAACAACTAGCTAGCTCATTAATACCTGACTTTTCGCATCTGGAAGACTAAAACAGACAATCAACAAATTCAAGGGCCCACAAGCTATCAAAAATTAAACATTACAAGGTTGAAGGACCCCCTTAAAACACGATGGCAGGATCAACATTGTGCCTCATCCGATATCAAGTTTAACTAGTTATCCTGCTCCAAGGAAACCAGGTTACCCGTATAATGGAAATACACGTGCACATGACTATAAGATCTTACAACACCACCTAAACAAAAGTGAAATGTCAGTGCTTATCAAGGTAGGGGGGATTCCCTTTCCAAAAGATCAGCATTTGGCTCTCACAACACAAAGCCAAGATTATCCCAATTTGCTGCCTCGTTGAAACCTGATCAGTTTTCCACGCCTTCAAAACCAAAATAAACATAACTAACAAGATCAAGGCAAACTGCCAACCAAATTGAAATGTCAATGCAGAACATGATTGGCGACTCCAATTCCAAGGGGTCGGCATTCTCTTACAACATAATGCTAAGATCACCAACAAAGCCGGCCTCATCAAAACCTGACAGATTTCAAAATCAAAATCTAAAGCAGATAAAAAATTCAATGCTTAACAAGTTGTGAGGATCCCCCTGTCCAAATAGCAGCCTCTCGCAACACCGAAAATCAGCTTGCTCAGAGAAACCTTCCTTGGCACCATCTATTGTGATTTCTGTTTGGTTCTTACAACATAATCCTAAGGTTACCAACTATTAGCTGCCTTCCCAAAAGCTGATTGATTTTCCATACCTTCAAAACCGAATACACGCAATCAATAAGATTAAGGCCAGTAGCTAATCAAAATCAAAATGTCAATGCTTAACAAGATGGAGGACCCCCTTCCAAAATATCAGCAGCCCTGGCACACAACAACCAGCTGTCTCAGAGGAAACTGCCTTCTACCACCAATTATGGTTAGCTTGCTTAAAGAAAGCTTATGCTTCTGCATCTTGAACATCAACGAATAGACAACCAATAAGATCAAGGACAATAGCTGAACAAAATCCATGTAACAATGCTTAACAGGGCTGAAAAACAACTTTGCCAAGGATCAACAATTTGTTCTTGGATCAAGAGTAATAGCTGAAAAGAAAAAAAAAAAACCACATACCAGTGCCTATCAGGCTGAGAAAACCCATTGCAAAAGATCAACGATTTGTTCTTGGATCAAGACAAAGGACACTAAACCATGCCTAAGCAAAAAGGTCCTGGTACCACCGATGCACATCAGAACTTGCTCATAGAAAGTTGATTTTTGGCATCTTGAAAATCAATATAAACTAACCCATAAGATTAAGGGCAAGCAAAACAAAATTAATATGTCAATGCTTAACAAGGCCATGTAATCCCCCTCAAAAAGATCAGCACATAGTTTTTTATTCAATGCCGCATTTACCCGTAACAAGCTCATTCATTGAAATCGCATTTTATGCATCTTGAAAATCAATAAACTCACTACCTATAATAAAGGGTAATAGCCAAACAAAATCAAGATATCAATCCTCAACAAGGCTGAGGAACCCCCTCCCTCAAGATCAGGAATATGATTTTTGTATGGCATGAAGCTTACCAACTATTAGATTGCTCATAAAAAGCTGAATTTTTGCATCATGGACACCAATATACATGCAGCATACAAAATAAGAGACAACAGCTAAACAAAATTAAAATGTTAACAAGGTCAACGAACCCTCTTCAAAAGACCAACAATTGGTTCTTAGATCAAGGCAAAAGTAAGCAAGACCCGACCCATAATGTCCCCTACTACCTTGGCACCACCAGTGTGGATTAACTTGCTCTGTTGCTCTTGAAAAGCTGCTTTTCTGCATCTAGAAAATCGACAAACACAACACACAAGATTGATAGAAATATCTAAAAAGATCAAAATATCTATGCATAACAAGGTTGCGGAACCCCCTTTCCGAAAAATCAGCATATGAGTTTTATGCAAAACCAAGATCATCAACAACTGGCTGGCACAATAAAAGGCGAATTTCTGCATCACGAAAACCAATATAGAAAAAACCTATCCAAGGCAATGGCTAATCAAAATTAAGATGCCAATGCTTAACAAGGTTGAGAATCCCACTTCCGAAAGATCAAAATTTAATTCAACATAATCCTAAGATTACCAACTATTAGCTGTCTTGCCAAAAGCTGATTGATTTCCCATACCTTCAAAATCAAATATACACAATCAATAAGATTGAGGCCAGTAGCTAATCAAAATCAAAATGTCAATGCTTAACAAGATTGAGGAACCTCCCTCCCAAAGTATCAGCCTCTGGCAACACCACCTAGCTTCCCATAGGAAACTACCTTCATACCACCAATTATGGTTAGCTTGCTTAAAGAAAGCTTATCCTTCTGCATCTTTATCAATGAATAGACAGCCAATAAGATCAAGGGCATCTTGAACATCAATGATACTTGTACCGTCGGACAAATGCTTAACAAAGTTGAGGAATCCCCGTCCCAGAGATCAGCATCTGGTTCAACACTATGCGAAGATTGGCAGCAATTAGCTTAGCTCATTGAAAGCCGATTTTCCACACCTTGAAAACCAAATACACAATCAATAACATCAAGGTCACCAGCTAAACTGAAATAGAAATGTAAATGATAAACAAGGTTGAGGAACCCCCTTCCAAATGATCACCATCTGATTCTTGCAACAGAACCCCAAGATTGCCAACTAGCTAGCTCATTAATACCTGACTTTTCGCATCTGGAAGACTAAAACAGACAATCAACAAATTCAAGGGCCCACAAGCTATCAAAAATTAAACATTACAAGGTTGAAGGACCCCCTTAAAACACAGATGGCAGGATCAACATTGTGCCTCATCCGATATCAAGTTTAACTAGTTATCCTGCTCCAAGGAAACCAGGTTACCCGTATAATGGAAATACACGTGCACATGACTATAAGATCTTACAACACCACCTAAACAAAAGTGAAATGTCAGTGCTTATCAAGGTAGGGGGGATTCCCTTTCCAAAAGATCAGCATTTGGCTCTCACAACACAAAGCCAAGATTATCCCAATTTGCTGCCTCGTTGAAACCTGATCAGTTTTCCACGCCTTCAAAACCAAAATAAACATAACTAACAAGATCAAGGCAAACTGCTAACCAAATTGAAATGTCAATGCAGAACATGATTGGCGACTCCAATTCCAAGGGGTCGGCATTCTCTTACAACATAATGCTAAGATCACCAACAAAGCCGGCCTCATCAAAACCTGACAGATTTTCTACACCTTCAAAATCAAAATACAGACAACCAGCAAGATCAAGGCCAACAGCTAAGCAGAATAAAAAATTCAATGCTTAAACAAGGTTTGAGGAATCCCCTGTCCAAATAGCAGCCTCTCGCAACACCGAAAATCAGCTTGCTCAGAGAAAACTTCCTTGGCACCATCTATTGTGATTTCTGTTTGGTTCTTACAACATAATCCTAAGGTTACCAACTATTAGCTGCCTTCCCAAAAGCTGATTGATTTTCCATACCTTCAAAACCGAATACACGCAATCAATAAGATTAAGGCCAGTAGCTAATCAAAATCAAAATGTCAATGCTTAACAAGATTGAGGACCCCCTTCCAAAATATCAGCCTCTGGCAACACCAACAACCAGCTTCTCATAGGAAACTGCCTTCATACCACCAATTATGGTTAAGCTTGCTTAAAGAAAGCTTATGCTTCTGCATCTTGAACATCAACGAATAGACAACCAATAAGATCAAGGACAATAGCTGAACAAAATCCATGTAACAATGCTTAACAGGGCTGAAAAACAACTTTGCCAAGGATCAACAATTTGTTCTTGGATCAAGAGTAATAGCTGAAAAGAAAAAAAAAAAAACCACATACCAGTGCCTATCAGGCTGAGAAAACCCATTGCAAAAGATCAACGATTTGTTCTTGGATCAAGACAAAGGACACTAAACCATGCCTAAGCAAAAAGGTCCTGGTACCACCGATGCACATCAGAACTTGCTCGTAGAAAGTTGATTTTTTGCATCTTGAAAATCAATATAAACTAACCCATAAGATTAAGGGCAAGCAAAACAAAATTAATATGTGAATGCTTAACAAGGCCTTGTAATCCCCCTCAAAAAGATCAGCACATAGTTTTTTATTCAATGCCGCATTTACCCGTAACAAGCTCATTCATTGAAATCGCATTTTATGCATCTTGAAAATCAATAAACTCACTACCTATAATAAAGGGTAATAGCCAAACAAAATCAAGATATCAATCCTCAACAAGGCTGAGGAACCCCCTCCCCTCAAGATCAGGAATATGATTTTTGTATGGCATGAAGCTTACCAACTATTAGATTGCTCATAAAAAGCTGAATTTTTGCATCATGGACACCAATATACATGCAGCATACAAAATAAGAGACAACAGCTAAACAAAATTAAAATGTTAACAAGGTCAACGAACCCTCTTCAAAAGACCAACAATTGGTTCTTAGATCAAGGCAAAAGTAAGCAAGACCCGACCCATAATGTCCCCTACTACCTTGGCACCACCAGTGTGGATTAACTTGCTCTGTTGCTCTTGAAAAGCTGCTTTTCTGCATCTAGAAAATCGACAAACACAACACACAAGATTGATAGAAATATCTAAAAAGATCAAAATATCTATGCATAACAAGGTTGCGGAACCCCCTTTCCGAAAAATCAGCATATGAGTTTTATGCAAAACCAAGATCATCAACACCTGGCTGGCACAATAAAAGGCGAATTTCTGCATCACGAAAACCAATATAGAAAAAACCTATCCAAGGCAATGGCTAATCAAAATTAAGATGCCAATGCTTAACAAGGTTGAGAATCCCACTTCCGAAAGATCAAAATTTAATTCAACATAATCCTAAGATTACCAACTATTAGCTGTCTTGCCAAAAGCTGATTGATTTCCCATACCTTCAAAATCAAATATACACAATCAATAAGATTGAGGCCAGTAGCTAATCAAAATCAAAATGTCAATGCTTAACAAGATTGAGGAACCTCCCTCCCAAAGTATCAGCCTCTGGCAACACCACCTAGCTTCCCATAGGAAACTACCTTCATACCTCCCAAAGTTACAGCTCTGGCAACACCGACCTAGCTCCCATAGGAAACTACCTTCATACCCCAATATGGTTCTGCTAAAGAAAGCCTTATCCCTTCTGCAATCTTGACATATCAATGAATGACAGCCAATAAGATCAAGGGAATCGGGACTCAATGATACTTGTACCAGTCTGACAAATGCCTTAACAAAGTTGAGGAATCCCCGTCCCAGAGATCAGCATCTGGTTCAACACTATGCGAAGATTGGCAGCAATTAGCGTAGCTCATTGAAAGCCGATTTTCCACACCTTGAAAACCAAATACACAATCAATAACATCAAGGTCACCAGCTAAACTGAAATAGAAATGTAAATGATAAACAAGGTTGAGGAACCCCCCTCCAAATGATCACCATCTGATTCTTGCAACAGAACCCCAAGATTGCCAACAACTAGCTAGCTCATTAATACCTGACTTTTCGCATCTGGAAGACTAAAACAGACAATCATCAAATTCAAGGGCCCACAAGCTATCAAAAGAATTAGTACCTAGGTCCAGGGTGATAGGACTAACCCCTTAAAACACGGCATGGCAGGATCAACATTGTGCCCTCAATCCGATAGCAAGTTTAACTAGTTTATCCTGCTCCGGCGAAACCAGGTTACCCGTAGAACGAAATACACACGGCACATGACTATAAGATCTTACAACCCACCTAAAAAAGTGAAATTCAGTGATTAATCAAGGTAGGGGGGATTCCCTTTCCCAAAAGATCAGCATTTGGCTTCTCACAACACCAAAAGCCAAGATTTATCCCATTTTTGCTGCCTCGTTGAAAACCTGAATCAGTTTTCCACCCTTCAAAACCAAATAAACAATAACTAACAAGGAATCAAGGCAAAACTGCCAACAATTGAAATGTCATGCAGACATGATTGGGACTCCAATTCCTCCAAGGGGTCGGCATTCTCTTACAACATAATGCTAAGATCACCAACAAAGCCGGCCTCATCAAAACCTGACAGATTTTCTACACCTTCAAAATCAAAATACAGACAACCAGCAAGATCAAGGCCAACAGCTAAGCAGAATAAAAAATTCAATGCTTAAACAAG
>RXID01002266.1:0-11314 GCA_005019695.1 Trichopus zeylanicus subsp. travancoricus | reverse complement strand
TCAATTATATTTTAATAATAAGTTAAATTTGCTTATATTAATTTTTAATTTTTTAATCATATTCATATTATTTCTCATATATTTTTTTATATAATAATATACAAAAACAGTGGTTAACTATCAAAATTAATTTTAATTAATTAAAATAATATTTAATATTGTGGTAAAATTAATTATAAATTCTTTCATAATTTTTAAATTTTTTAAAAAAAAATTCCAAAATTTTATCATATTTTTAATTTAAAGTCAAAATACAATCAAAATATAGTCAAATTCTGATCAACACATAATTAATAATTTAAAAAAATCTTTTGATCGAAATCGAAACGGCCAAAACGGCCAAAATGTATCGGTTTTGTTGGGTGTCGAAATCGAGACCGAAACCGATACTTAAAACCTTGATACGAATGACGTTCTCTAAAAATAAGATGTATTTTGGCAAAATCTCAAATTATGCAAAAATACCCACAAAATATGCTGGATGGTTCCGTTGCACAGTGAATACGTCCCGACCTACACTATTTCTCGGAATTTTATAAAAAAACCCAACAATTTGAATATTTTGGAAAAAAAAATGGTTTTAGATTGTGTTCTAAAACACCCAAAATTAGTTTTTTGTAGAAGTTATTTACAGAATATTCTTTTTTTAATGTTTTTAGGAATCGATATTTGTGAAATTTATTGATCAGTTTATTCCCAGGAGCTGAAGAATCAGTTTAGCTCTTTGTTTCTTTTTGATGTTGTTAATAATTGGATTTTGTTTGCAAATAAACTGAAAAGGTTAGTTTATTGTACAAAAATTTGCTGTCAAACCTTTGTTAATGTCAGTGGAAAATATTTACAAACTCTTAACAATTTGCTTGGTGCGTCGCTGGCATTAGTACCATGTCTTGTCGGATGTGATATAATACAGAAGCGTTGGCTTCCCTGTGCTGCTGGAGTGACAACCACTGCACCGTGACAAGATTGCCCGGCTTGTCCAATAATGTTAGTTGTCACGCCGGTCAAATTTTTATCCTAAAATTTCGCTCGTGATTGCGCCAAGATTCGTCCACCTCAATCCGTCAAATTCGCACAAGCCCACAAGAATATAGAGGAGAAGAGAAGTACAGTAACCTTACCAACTTTTTATTACTCACATAAAAGGAAATATAACTTTTAATACGGAGTGACACTACAAGTCTCTCTACCTGTGTGTGTCCCCAGCTCAATAGACCTCCTAGTCTATTTATAGTACACATATTTGGCTGTGAGCAACTGCTGGAGATCATGGAGAACATGTTCCATAATGTTCTCCCTGCAGTTCAATCGCTGGACGCCATGGAGAACATATTCCACAATGTTCTCCTAGTAGTTAGTTGACTCTCTGAGCTGCTGTCACCTGTCCCACGAGCTCTCAATTGCCTCTTTTCTGGCCACGTGTCCCTCGACAGTTACAGCTCTGGTTTTCCAGCCTGCGCTGCGTGTCTTCAGCCTGTGACGCCAAGTGTTCAGGTTATTCATATGCTCCTGCAGCTCACTTTAGCCAACCTATCCTGCTGCTCGCTTTGCAGGACTTTTTGGGCTGTTCGGGTCTCCATCCGAATATGTTGTGACTCCGTCACTTGCTACGATGTGTGCTGCCCGCGCACACATATGTTGGAGGCAATCCGTCGCCTCGCATGATACTCCTCATAGTGGCACCGACCACCACAGCTGGTTGTTTGCTCGTATGTGCGCTGCCTGTGCACACACATGCTGGAGGCACTCCATTGCCTCTGAGATCATGAGATCCGTTACATGATCTCGTTGTGGTGGCACCTACCACTCACAACGGGTGTGACAAATCACCCCCACCAAGAGAGTCTGACGTCCTCGTTGGAGTAGAATCCATATACTCGATTTGTTTCTCAAACTGCCATAGTGTAGAGTCTTGCTCCCACGTGGTATCAGCCTCGCTGCCGCCTTTCCACTTCACAAGAAAATCATTCCGTCGATTCTTCTTGCTTTGCCCTATAGTCCGGTGTGCAAGGATCTTCTCAACCTCCTTGTCGAACTGCTTTCGAACTATTGGTGGAGCTCTCCTTACTTGTTGTCTATCTCCAAGCAAGTCTCTGTTGAAAGGTTTGAGAAAGCTTTATATGGAATGTTGGGTGTACCTTCAACCTGTCGGGTAGTTTCAACCGGTAAGTAACCTGCCCGACTTTCTTCATCACCTCGAAGGGGCCGTCATACCTTGGTACCAACCCACGATGTATGGTTTTGGTGCTGATTTTCTTCCATATCTGTGGAGTAAGTTTCAGCAGCACCATGTCCCCAACTTGGAACTTCAATGAATGCCTTCGTTCATCCGCATGCCTCTTCATGCGTTTTGCTGCCTTGCGCAAGTTGTCCCAAGCTTGTTCTATCAGTTCCTCCTTCTCCTTAGCGAAGCGATAGGCAGCATGGCACTTTTCTTGGTCCGTCGATTGAGCCAACTCGAGAGGAGTGAGAGGTTGCTGTCCCATGATAAGTTATGCAGGACTCATTCCTATAGCTGACGACCTGTGGATGTTATAACAAAATTGGGCTATGTCCAACAGCTCCAACCATTTCTACTGGCTGGCCGTCACATAATGCCTTAAGTATTCCTCCACCAAGGCATTGATGCGCTCCGTTTGGCCATCCGTTTGCGGGTGATTAGCCGTAGAGAACTTCAACTTTGAACTCATCGAGTTGAAGAGTGCTGTCCAGAACCTGCCCGTGAATCGAGCATCTTGATCATTCACGATGTCTTTCGGGACATCGAAGTACTTCACCACATGCTTGTAGAATAGCCCAGCTGCTACCTCTGCTGGACATGCGTGTGGTGTTGGTATGAACACCGCATACTTCGAGAGTCGGTCGACAACGACTAGCACTGAGCTCATCCCATCCACTTTGGGAAAGCCTGAAACAAAGTCAATGGAAATGGACTGCCACGGCTTCTCCGGAATAGGCAGGGGTTGCAGCAGCCCTGCCTGCTTCTTCCTCTCCGTCTTGTCAAGTTAGCACACAAGACAAGTCTTGACGTACATCTTGACGTCTTCCCCCATTTTTGGCCAATAATATTACCTAGACAAGAGTGCCATCATCTTTTGCCCTCTAGGATGTCCTGCCCATTGAGGATCGTGAGTCTCTCACAGCAGCTCATGCCTCAGCCCTCCCACCTTCGGGATGTACAACCTGTTGTCTCTAGCATACAACAAGTTATCTTCAAGCCAATAATGCTTAATTACCCCTTCACGTACCTCTCCCCTGAGTTGGACGTATTCTAGGTCTGCGTCGGCTTGTTATTTAACCCTCTCCAGTAGGGTTGACTACATTATGGACAGTGCAGCTACGTAGCATTGCATCTCCCTTCGGCTCAATGCATCCTGCCACCGAGCTTGTTTGAGGGTCAATTTCTTTTGGGTCTTGAAGTAGGTGTTTACAACATTGTCCGTCACAACCCTGAACTTCGTTCCCAATAGATAATGCCTCCAGGTGTCCAAGCAGTGCACCACTGTTGTCATTTCCTTCTCATGTGTGGTGTAGCGTTGCTCCGCATCCTTGAGCTTGCGGCTCTCAAACGCCACTGAGTGTCCTTCCTGAACAAGGACTCCCCCAAGAGCACCATCTGAGGCATCTGTATGTACCTCGAATGGAAGCTCGAAGTTAGGCAATCGCAGCACCGGTTCCGTTGACACTGCTGCCTTCAGCTGGTCAAACGCCACTTGGCATGAGTCTGTCCATGCCCATTTTCGATCCTTCCTCAGCAAGTTAGTCAGGGGATTCACTTTCCTTGAATAACCCTGAATGAATCTTCTATAGTAGTTAGCCAAACTAAGGAAAGAACGAAGATCTGATACCTTTGTTGGGGCCGCCCAATTGATGATTGCCTGAACCTTTCTCTCATCCATTTGTATTTGTCCCTTGCTCACCCTGTGCCCAAGGAACCTGATTTCCTTCTGACAGAGCTCACACTTCTCCTTCTTGACGAAGAGCTTGTATTCTCTAAGCTGAGAGAATACCTTTTTGAGGTGGTCAACGTGGTCCGCCAACATCTCCGAGTAGATGACAATATCATCCAAGTATACCACCCCGAATCAATCCAAGAACTCATACAATACTTCATTCATCAAGTTGCAAAAGGTTGCTAGAGCATTTGTCAATCCAAAAGGCATGACTAGGAACTCAAATGAGCCATACCTCGTGACACATGTCGTCTTTGACTCATCTCCCTCAGCAATCCGGACTTGCCAATACCCCGATCGCAAGTCCAACTTGGTGAAGTATGTCGCCTTGGCCAATCGATTGAACAAGTCACCTGCATTCGGCACCGAGTACTTGTTCTTGATAGTCACCTTGTTTAGTGCCCGATAGTCCACGCACATCCGAAGTGAACCATCTTATTTCCGCTGAAACAACACCGGGGCACCATACGGGGCTTTCGACGGTTGGATCAGTCCCGCCTCCAACAATTCGTTGAGTTGCTTCCTCAGCTCCAAAAGCTCCGCATTTGCCAATCGATAAGGGGCCTGAGCAGGAAGTTTAGCACCTGGCTCCAGCTCAATCTTGTGGTCAACTGCCCTCCGAGGGGGAAGTTCATTGGGCAGTTTTGGTGGCATCACGTCCGCATAATCCACCAAAATAGTTGCAACATCACATGTACCTCCATGACCTGATCCGGTTGTATCTCGATCAGTGTTGCAACATAGGTGGTCTCGCCCCTCTTGAGACCTACTTTTAGCTGTTGGGGTGACTGCATACCCGCTGCTGCAGTTTTCCCTCCATACGCTGTCTGTATAAAGCATAGTGATTCCTCCGTAGAAATCAGCATACCTGATAAGTGAGGCACCAAGCTAGCCTTAGCTTGGACGAAGAAGTCTATCCCCAAGATAAACTCAAACTCATCGAGCGCCGAGACTGTCACACCGATCTCTCCCTCCCAAGCTCCAACTTTGAGGATTGCGCTAGCCATTCTATGAATTGGAGTTGGCTCAGAGTTTACTGCCTTCACTTTCCATGAACTTGGTTGCACCTGCAAACCAAATTTACTTACCAATTTATGGGAGAAGAAGTTGCTGGTCTCTCCTGTGTCCAGCATAGCCAAAACAAGCCTCCCATTTAGTATCACCGATGCATACATCAACCCTTTGCAAGGCGGCTGCCTTTCTACCGTCATTGAGTTGAGTAGCTGCAATGGATTTATGCATGGTGTCGTCACTGCACCACGTCCTTCTTCCTCATATTCCCTGAGAGTTAGAGCAGATAGCTTTTCCCTCCTTGGACATTCCCTTGCCCGATGAGGACCATTGCATATAAAATAACCCTGCTCTCTGTTGGTGGGTTGCAGCTTGGACTGGCTCGGTTCCTCAACCTTCTTGCCCTTACCCTCGGGCTTCTTGCCATCCTTATGTGCACGCCCCATCTTCCTTCCCTCCGTGGCCGTCTTGGGGGTTGTCGTCAACTTGAAATCCACCAAGCCTTCCGCAGAAGCAATGGCCGAAGAAAGATCCCTCACTCATTGCCGTCGGAGTTCAGCTTGAGCCCACGGCTGCAAGCCAGAAAGAAAGTTGTACAACTTGTCCTCCTCGGACATGTTGGTGATGTCGAGCATCAGGGAGCTGAATTCCCTCACGTACTCCCTTATGGTCCCCGAATGCCACAGCTTCTTCAGGGATTCTCGCGCAACCCACCCTGTGTTGCACGAAAGAAACTGCTCCTTTAGTTCCTTCTTGAGGATCTCCTAATCCTCCAGTTGAGCTCTCCCAGCTCGAGCATTCTCTGATGCTCTGGTACGCCACCATAATTTGACATCTCCACTCAAGTACATGCTGGTGATGGTGACTTTCTCCCATTCTGGAATGTGAGTAGCCTTGAAGTACTGCTCCATATCCCATAAGAAGTTCTCCAACTCCTTTGCATTCCTGTAGCCATTAAAGGAATGGGGTTCTGGAACTCTTACCTTTGAAGGAGCTCCGCCTTCAACAATGGAGTTTGCCACCGCTCTCTTTACCACCATCAAGTCCTGCTCCAAGGACTTTAGACTTGATCTCATGGAGTTCATGATCGCAGCATACCTTTTCTCCACATTTTTCACCTCACTTGCAAGGGCCTCCTTGAGAGCAGCATTTTGTCTCTCTTGCCAAGCCAACTGCACCCATAAGCTGCTCGCATCTTCGGTTGGAGGATTCCCCAGCATCTCCTTGATGCGAATCAACCGATCCCGAAGCTCCACTTGCGCCATCATGGCTTTTGTTGATCTTGCCTTCCGCTGAACCGGTTTCTCACCAAATCGGGCTCTGATACCACTTGTCACACCGGCCAAACTTCTACCCTGAAATTTCGCCCGTGATGGCGCCAAGGTTCGCCCACCTCAACCCGCCAAACTCGCACAAGCCCACAAGAGTATAGAGGAGAAGAGAAGTACAACAACCTTACCAACCTTTTATTGTTCACATAAAAGGAAATACAACTCTTAATACGGAGTGACACTACAAGTCTCTCTACCTGTGTGTGTCCCCAGCTCAATAGACCCCCTAGTCTATTTATAGTACATATATTTGGCTGTGAGCAACTGCTAGAGATCATGGAGAATATGTTCCATAATGTTCTCTCTGCAGTTCAACCGCTGGAGGCCATGGAGAACATGCTCCATAATGTTCTCTTAGCAGTTAGTTGACTCTCTGATTTGCTCCACCTGTCCCACGAGCCCTCAATTGCCTCTTTACTGGCCACGTATCCCTTGACAGTTGTAGCTCTGGTTCTCCAGCCTGCGCCGCGTGTCTTCAGCCTGTGACGCCAAGTGTTCAGGCTGTTCACATGCTCTTGCAGCTCACTTTAGCCAGCCTATCCCGTTGCTTGCTCTGCAGGACTGTTTGAGCTGTTCGGGTCTCCATCCGAACATGTTATGACTCTGTCACTTGCTACTATGTGTGCTGCCCGCGCACACATATGTTGGAGGCAGTCCGTCGCCTCGCATGATCATGCGCTCCCTTGCATGATACTCATCGTAGTGACACCGACCACCACAGTTAATTGTTTGCTCGTATGTGCACTGCCCGTGCACACACATGCTGGAGGCACTCCATTGCCTCTGAGATCATGAGATCCGTTACATGATCTCGTTGTGGTGGTACCTACCACTCACAACGGGTGTGACATTAGTCCACTTACTTTTCGCTAGAATAATTTTATCATGCAATTTCAATAGTTAACCAAATATTTGAGATTTACGGTGGGTTAAAGTGTATTTGGTTTGAAATGATTTTAATTTAGAATAACTAAATTTTAATATAATAAAACTTTTAATCATATTATTTAATTATAACAGCTAGTGGGCAATTCAGATTAACATGAAATTAGTATGACTAGTGATATGAATATTAGTATTATTTTTTGGAGTTAATCATGCTAATTAGTAATATTATTTGTAAAATATTAATTATATAGCTAATTCCAAATCAACCGTACTCTTAACGGATTTGAATCACAATAAATTTTGGGGTATTTACCTATAACCTCCAAATATTTATCTTATATATCAAAAACCCCCTTCAATTTCAGTATTCACCTATGCCTTTTTTTCTTTTTAAATTTATTACCTACAATCTATTATTATTATTTAATCAAATTTTTTTCCAAAAATTTCATTTTTATCCTCTATAATTTTACAACTAAACCTTTTAAAATTCTTAATTTCTCATCCTCTATTTTTTCTCTCAAATATTTACAAATAAACCTCAATTAAATTTTAAATTATAAGTTAAATATTTGTATATTTACCAATAGACACCTCACATATTTTTATTTACAAAAAGTCTAAATTTTAATATTTTTTAAATAAAAATTTACAAAGAGAACCTTAAATGTTTAAAAATTTTTACAAACAAACCTCCAAAAAACTTTAAATTATAAGTTTAATATTTAAACATTTACAAATAGACCCTTCAAATATTTTTATTTATAAATGAGTCCAAATTTTATCTTTTATAATAAAAATTTTACAATATTGAAGGTTTTAAAACTTAAAATTTTTAATTATAAGTTTAATATTTATATATTTACAAATAGACCCCTGACATATTTTTATTTATAAATAAGTCCAAATTTTATCAATTTTTTAATAAAATTTCACAATATTAAAGATTTAAAAGCTAAAATTCTAAATTACAAGTTTAATATTTGTATATTTACAAATAGACCCCGTGGATATTTTTTATAAAAAAGTCTAAATTTTATCATTTTTAAAATAAAATTTTTTAAAAAAGATATTTAAGATTTTAAGATTTTAAATTTTAAATTACAAGTTTAATATTTGTACACTTACAAATTAACCCCTTGAATATTTTTTTATAAATAACTCTAAATACAAAAAGATATTGAAAGTTTTAAAATTTAAATTTGAAATTGCACGTTTAATATTTGTACATCTATAAATAATCTCATTGAATATTTTTATTCATAAAAATGTCCAAACATTATAATTTTAAAAATAAAATTTTTAAAAAAAGATATTGAAGGTTTTAAAACTTAGAATTTCAAATTACAAGTTTAATATTTATACATTTACAAATAGATCCCTTGAATATTTTTATTCATAAATAAGTCCAAATTTTCTCATTTTAAAATAAAATTTTATAAAAAAGATATTGAAAGTTTTAAAAATTAAAATTTTAAATTATAAGTTTAATATTTGTACATTTACAAATAGATCCCTTGAATATTTCTATTTATAAAAAGTCCAAATTTTATCATTTTTTAAATAAAATTTTATAAAAAAGATATTAAAGATTTTAAAACTCAAAAATTTAAATTACACGTTTAATATTTAAATATTTTCAAATAATCCCCTTCAATATTTTTATTTATAAATAAGTCCAATTTTATCATTTTTAAAATAAAATTTTATGAAAAGGATATTCAAGGTCTTAAAATTTAAAATTTTAGGTTACAAGTTTAATATTTGTAGATTTACAAATAGATCCTTTGAATATTTTTATTTACAATTTAGACTTATTTATAAAGAGAAAAATATTTGAGGGACCTATTTATAAATGTATAAATATTAAATTTATCATTTATAATTTTTAGTTTTAAAAGAATAGTCTATTTTGTAAAATTTTATTTAAAAAATGATAAAAGTTTGACCTATTTATAAATAAAAATATTCAAAGTCTCTATTTGTAAATGTGTAAATTTTAAACTTGTAATTTAAAATTTTAAGTTTAAAAACCTTAATGTATTTTTGTAAAATTTTATTTAAAAATGATAAAATTTAGACTTATTTATGAATAAAAATATTTAAGGGATCTATTTGTAAATATACTCATATTAAACTTGTAATTTAAAATTCTATGTTTTAAAACCTTCAATATCTTTTTTGTAAACTTTTATTCTAGAAAGATAAAGTTTGGATTTATTTATAAATAAAATATTCAAGGAGCCTATTTACAAATGTACAAATATTAAACTTATAATTATAAATTTTGAGTTTCAAAACCTTCAATACCTTTTGTGTAAAATTATATTTAAAAAATGATAAAATTTGGACTTTTTATAAATAGAAATATTCAAGGGGTCTATTTATAAATGTATAAATATTAAACTTATAATTTGAAATTTTAAGTTTTAGAACATTTAATGTCTTTCTTGTAAAATTTTATTTTAAAAATAATGAAGTTTGGACTTATTTATAAATAAAAATATTCAAGGGGTCTATTAGTAAAAGAACGAGCGGGGGGCCGCGTCGCCGCGCGGCAGCAGAGGCGCGGGCGCGACGCGACGAGTGGTGGACGCAGCGCGCGACCCCTAGCGCCGTCGTGCGGCCCGCCGCCGATGCCCCGTCGGGACGGCGGCCCCCTCTCCCGGAGGACCCCCACGGAGGGGCGCGCGAGCCCGAGCCGGGCCGCGCACCCTCGCAACGCGACCCCAGGTCAGGCGGGGCAACCCGCTGAGTTTAAGCATATCAATAAGCGGAGGAAAAGAAACTTACGAGGATTCCCCTAGTAACGGCGAGCGAACCGGGAACGGACCAGCTTGAGAATCGGGCGGCCGCGCCGCCCGAATTGTAGTCTGGAGAAGCGTCCTCAGCGACGGACCGGGCCCAGGTCCCCTGGAACGGGGCGCCGGAGAGGGTGAGCTGAGAGACCCTTTGGGCCCGTGACCCTGCCGCACCACGAGGCGATGTCGGCGAGTCGGGCTGTTTGGGAATGCAGCCCCAATCGGGCGGTAAACTCCGTCCAAGGCTAAATAGCGGCGAGGGACCGATAGCGAACAAGTACCGCGAGGGAAAGATGAAAAGGACTTTGAAAAGAGAGTCAGAGAGTGCTTGAAATTGTCGGGAGGGAAGCGGATGGGGGCCGGCGATGCGCCCCGGCCGGATGCGGAACGGCCCCAAGGGTCGGCCCGCCGCTTGGCTCGGGGCGCGGACCGTCGCGGGCTGCGCCGGCGGCCCAAGCCCCGGCGGATGACTCCGCCGACGGACACGCTGCCGGCGCGGCCGTGGGTGCAGCGCGCGTCTCCCCCGCGAGGTGCGTCCCGCGACGCGAGCGCGCACACGGCGACGGCCAGCGGGCTCCCCATCCGACCCATCTTGAAACACGGACCAAGGAGTCCGACATGCGTGCGAGCCGACGGGCGAGGAAACCCGGAAGGCGCAAGGAAGCTGACGGGCGGGATCCCCTCCCGCCCCGGGGGGGGTGCACCGCCGGCCGACCCCGATCTTCTGTTGAGGGTTCGAGTTGGAGCATGCCTGTCGGGACCCGAAAGCTGGTCGAACTATGCCTGAGCGGGGCTAAAGCCAGAGGAAACTCTGTTGGATGGCCCGCATCGATACTGACGTGCACATCGTTCGTCTGACTTGGGATCGGGGCCGAAAGACTATGCACCATTCTAGTAGCTGGTTCCCTCCGAAGTTTTCCTAAGGATAGCTGGGAGCCCCACGAGTTCTATCGGGTTAAAGCGAAGATTAGAGGCATCGGGGGCCGCAACGCCCTCGACCTATTCTCAAACTTTAAATAGGTAGGACGCGCGGCTGTCCGCTTGAGCCGCGCCGCGGCCTCGAGAGCTCAAGTGGCCATTTTGGGCCATTTTTGGTAAGCAGAACTGGCGATGCGGGATGAACCGGAAGCCGGGTTACGGTGCCCAACTGCGCGCTAACCCAGAACCCACAAAGGGTGGTGGTCGATTAAGACAGCAGGCCGGTGGTCATGGAAAGTCGAACTCCGTTAAGGAGTGTGTAACACTCACCTGCCGAAAATTCAACTATCCCCGAAAAAATGGATGGCGCTGAAGCGCGCGACCACACCGGCCCCGGCGCGCGCGGCACGCG
>RXID01002264.1:0-31974 GCA_005019695.1 Trichopus zeylanicus subsp. travancoricus | reverse complement strand
TAGTGCTATTACAACAACTACTACAACTACAGCTACTACTACTACCACTCGAACTGATGCTATGACTGCTACTGCAACTACTACTACTCCAATTACTACTACTGCTACTGCCATTAATTATACTACTACTACTGCTACTACTATTACTACTACTTCTCTGACTTCTACTATAGCTACAATGAGTACAACAGCTACTACTACTGCTTTAATGGCTACTGCTACTAGTGCAACTACTATTACTGCAACTATTACTGCTACTATTATTACTACTGCTACAACTGCTGCAACTATTACTACTTTAATATTGCTTCTACAACAAGTACCACTACTACTACTCCTGCCTCCGCTGCTAGTATAAAGACAACTACTGTTGCTGCTACTGCTATTGCGACTACTACTTTTATTACTACAACAACTACTACTATTACTGTTACCACCACCACCACTACTACTAGTTCTACAACTATTGCTACTACTACTACTACTACTCTTGATAATAGTACTACTACTACTATTTTGGCAACTTCCGCTACTACTACTAGTACTGCTACTACTGCTGCTCCAACAACAACTACTACTGCTACTCCTACAACTAGTACTACCACTACTACAACTGGTACACATACTACAATTACAACTGCTACTACAACTTATTCTACTATCACTAAAACTACTACTACTACAACTACTTCTACTACCACCCCAAATTCTACTACTTCATTACTTCACTTGCCACTACTACTACTGCAACTACTACTATTCCCTCTACTGCTAATACTACTACTATAGCTACTACTATCACTATTGCAACTATCGCTACTAGTACTACAACTACTACAACTGCTACTCCTATTACTACTACCACTGCTGCCACTATTGCCACACCTATGAAAGCTATTACTAGGACTACTACAGTTGTTGCTCCTACTATTTGTGCTACTACTACTACTACTGTTACGCTACTACAACTACTACTATTACAACTACTATAAATACTACTACTACTACTACTACTGCTGCAAATGCTACTACTATTACTACTAATGCTACTTCTCTGACTACTAGTACTACTGCTACTACTACTGCTACTAACACTGCTAGTGCTACTGCCCCGACTACAAGTACTATCGCAACTACTACTTCTACAACTACTGCTACTACTATTGCTATCTCAGCTACTATTACTACAACTGTTTTACTAGGACTACTACTATTACTACAACTGCTTTTACTAGGACTACTACTACTACTACTACTACTACTACTACTACTACTACTGCTAATATTACTACCACTACTGCTACTACAACTACGACTACTTCTACAACTACTACAACTGCAATAATTGCTACAACTACTATGACTACTCCAACTAATATTAATACTGCTACTTCAGCTACTACTACCCCGACTTCTACTACTATTGCTAACACTACTACGAATACTGCTTCTACCACTAGTATTACTACTATTTCTACTACTACTGCAACTACTTCTACTACCACAACTACTTTTGATACTATAGCTACTACTACCACAACTTTTGCTACTACTACTAGCAATACAACTACTGCAACTTCTGCTGCTGCTACTACTACAAATACTTCTGCAACTTCTACAACTTCTACTACTTCTACTACACATACTACTTCTTCCCCTACACCTACTACTATTGCTCTAGCTACTACTACTACTATTCCTAATTCTACAACTACTGCAACCACTACTGCTACTTCAAACACTACTGCTATTGCTGCTACTATTGCTAATTCTATTACTAAAGCTTCTGCTACAACTGCTACTACAACAACCACACAACTCCTACTATTAGTGCTATAACTACTACCCCTACTACTAATACTGCCACTACTGTTGCTAGTACTCCTACTACTACCACTATTACTATTGCTGTTGCTGCTACTCCTACTACAACTACAACAACTGTAGCTACCACTGTAGCAATTACAACTACTGCTTATGCGACTACTGAAACTACTACTAGTTCTACTACTAGTATGGTTGCTACAACTGCTACTGCTACTGCTACTACTGCGGCTGCTACTATTACTACTACTACTACATCTACTACAACTACTACTATAACTACTACTACTTCAGCTACTGCAATTGCTGCGGCTACTACTACTACTACTACTGCTGCTGCTGATGGTACTTCTACTACTACTCGTACTACTAATACTACTATTACTACTACTATTACTACTACTACTCGTACTACTAATACTACTACAATTACAATTGCAACTACTACTACTGCTACTACTACAATAACAACTATCACCACTTCATCTATTACTACTACCGTTACTACTATTACTACTATTACTAATACTTTTGCTAATACTACTACTACTATTATTACTCTTACGACTATTACTGCTAGTACTACTACTATTACTACAACTACTACAGCTGCAGCTTCCACTGCTACTCCTACTACTACTTGTACTACCACCATGACTACTACTCCTACTTATATGACTACTACTACAACAACTACTATTGTTACTTGTACTACTTCTACCACAACTATTATTGCCGGTACCCTACAACAACAACAACTACTTCTACTGCTACAACAACAACTACTACTACTACTGCTATTACAACAACAACAACTACTACTACTACTACAACTACTACTATTGCAACTAGTACTACAACTACTGCTACTAGTACTACTACTTCAACAACATCTACTATTGCTATTGAATAGTAACTACTACTATTGCAACTACTACTACTTCTACTACTACTACTATTGCAACTTTTTCTTCTACTGCTTCTGCTATTACAACAACAACTACTACTACTATTACTACCACTATTACTACTCCTACTACTCCTAATACTCCTATTACCAATACCTCTACCACAACTACAACTACCACTACAATACTACCACTACTACCATGACCACTACTACTACTACAATTGCTACTGTTACTACTACTACACCCACCAGCACAACTACTATCATTACTACTGCAATTGTTGCCACTGGCAACTATTTCTCCTAATACTACTACTACTGCAACTACTCCTACTACTAGAACTACAACTACTACTACTTCCACTATTAAATACTACTACTACTATTGCAGCTGCTACTACTCTATTTCTCCTACCCTAGCTGCAACAAATACTACTACTGCTGCTACTACTATTGTTGTTACTAATACTACTACTACAGCTAATACAACTAGTGCTACTAGTTTTGTTATGAATACTACTACTTCTACTAATACCACTACTACTATTGCTACCACTGTTGCTACTAACACTACTACTACTACTACTACTACTACTACTACTACTACTACTACTACTACGCCTGCCACAACTACAAATACTGCTACTCCTAGTACTACTTCTACAACTACTGTTGCTACTACTACTACTTCTACTATAACTACTTCTACTGCTGCTGTTACTACTACTACTATTACTAATACTACTACTACTACTACTATTACTAATACTACTATAGCTACTACTTCTGCAGCTGCTACTACTATGACTACTTCTATTATTACGATGACTATGACTACAATGACTACAACAAAAATAACTACTACGACAACTACTATTGCTGCTACTACCTATACTACTACTATTACATCAGCTACTACTAATGTTACTACTTCTGCTACTAGTACTATTATTACTACTGGTACTACTACTACTATTACTACTACAGGTGCTACTACTACTTTTACTGTTCCTACTACTACAACTACAACTGCTACTACTTTTGCCACTACTGCCACTACTACTACCACAAGTACTACTGCTACTATTGCTACTACAACTACTACTGCTATGACTATTACTATTACTACTTCTGCTACTGCTGCTACTACTACTACTACTATGCCTACTACTGCTACTGCTACTACTGCAACTACTACTACCACCACTAATACTAGGATTTCGACTGCTCCTTCTACATCTACTACTACTACTCCTATTACTACTACTACAACTGCAACAAGTTCTCCTGCTGCTACAACTAGTACTACTACTTCTACTACTAATGCTATTACTACTGCCACTACAAATGCTACTACCACAAACACAACTACTATTGTTGCTGCAATAGCTACTACTGTTGATTCTCCTACTACTACTACTACTACTACTACCACCACTTCTACTACTACCACTACTACTACTGCTACTAGTAACACTACTGTGGCTACTACTACTCATCATATCATACTACTACTACTATTGCTACTACTACAGATACTGTTACTATTGCTACTACTACAACAACTACTATCACTGCTGCTACTACTACTACTACTACTACAACTAATAGTTTTTCTACTACTACCACTACTGCTACTACAACGACAACTACTACCACTCCTACCACCACGTCTACTACTTCAACTACTACTACAACTACCACTACTACTACAACTACTACTACTGCCACAACTTTAAGTACTATTACTACCACTAGTTCTATTGCAAATCTTACTAGCACTACTACTACTATGACCACTACTACCACTTCTACTACTACTATAACTTCTCCTACTACTACAACTAGTACTAATACTTGTACTACTTCTCCAACAGCCACTACTACTTCTACTGCAACTACTTCTACTATTGTGACTACTACTACCGCTATAACTGCTCCTACTACCGTAACTACAACTACTATTATTGATGATACTGTTGTTGTTGCTACTACTACTACTGCTACTACTCCTATTACTATAGCTATAACTACTATTGCTACCACTATAACTACTACTACAACTATTACTACTATTGCTACTACTACTGCTACTAATACAACTACTTCTACTAAAAACCATTACTACTATTGCAATCACTACTACTACTACCACCACCACTACAACTACTATAGCTACCACTACTACAAATACTGCTACTCCAATTACTACTTCTGCAACTACTTTGTCTACTACTACTACTACTACAACTACTACTACTCCTACTAATGATGCTGCTATTAATATTACTACTACAACTACTACCACCACTTTTGCTGCTGCAACTACTACTATTGTTGCTGCTATTATTGTGACAACTACGATTACTATCATGACAACTACTGCTGCTGTTGCTGCTGCTATTACTAGTGATACAACTACTCTTAGTAATAGTACTGCTGCTGCAGCTATAACTACAACTATTGCTATTACAACTACTGCTGCTACTACTACTAGTACTACTGCTACTGCTACTGCTACTAGGACTACTGCTGCTACAACTACTACTACGACTATAACAACTCCTACTACTACTATAACTACAACTACTACTACAACTAAAACAACAACAACAACAACTACTACAACTAGTACAACAACAACTACTACTAATAGAACGCCTACTACTTTGAATACTACTACTACTACTACTACAACAACAACAACTACTACTACTAAAAGAATGCCTACTACTCTACTATTGCTACAACAACAACTGCTACTACTACTACTACCCCCAGGAATATTTTCGCTCTACTACAGCTTATACAACTTCTACTACTACAATAATAACTACAACTACCTCTACAACTGCTGCAACTACTGCTACTATAGCTATTACTTATAGTGATACTACTAGTACCTCTTCTGCTACTACTACTACTACTACTTCTCCTACGACTACTACTACTTCTTCTACTACTACTACTACTACTACGACTACTACTACTATTACTACTGCTACTACTACTACCAATAGTACTATAGCCGCTACTACTATTGATACTGCTAATATTACTTCTCTTGCTACTACTTCTTCTGCTACTATAACTACCACTACTATAGCTGCTACTAGTACCATTGCTAATGCTGCTACTACCACTACTGCTACTACTTCTACTCTTATTACTACTACAATAACAACTACTACTGCAACTACTGCCACTACTTATACTCTTACTACTACTACTACAACAACAACTACTACTACTACAGTTACTACAGCCACTACAGCTACTACTGCTACTAACAATACAACTGCTACTAATGCTACTACTATACTTCTACAACTTTTCCTACTAGTACCCCTTCTACTACTGCTACTACAACGACTATTACTACCATGACTACTACTACTACTTCTACAGCTCGTTCTGCTACTACTGCTACTACTCCTTTTACTACTACAACAACAACAACAAGTTCTCCTATTTCTACAACTAGTAATACTACTACTAATAGAACTATTATTAATCCTACTTCTACTGCTAGAGCTACTACTACTACAATCGCTACTACTACAACTAGTACCACTACTGTTGTTGTTACTGCTACTACTACTTTTTCTCCTACTACTACTACTACTACTACTACTACTACTACTACTAGTACTACTACTACTACTACTACTACTACTACTACTACTACGACTACTACTACGACTAAAAACACTACTACTACTACCACTACTGTTGTTGTTGCTGCAACTGCTACTTTAACTATTGTGGCTGCTACTAGTACTACTACTACTACTACTACTACTACTATAATTACTAATGCTACTATGACCACTACCACTGCTATTGCCACTAGTGCTGTGACTAATACTACTACTACTGCCACTGCTACTACTACTACTACTACTACTGCATCTGCTGCAACAACTAGCACCACCACAACTACTAAAACTATTACTACTACTATTGTTGCTACTATTGCTACCTCAGCTATTGCGGCTATGGCTGCTGCTACTACTACTACAACTTCAACAACTACTACTACAACTATGACAACAACAACAACTACTACAACTATACTACAACTACTTCTACTATTATTGCAACTACTGCTACTGCTGCTATGGCTGCTGCTGCTACTACTATTACTAATAAAAATCCTATTCCAACTCCTCCTACAACTACAGCTATTACTACTACTACTACAACTACTACTGCTGTAGCTAGTACTGCTACTACTACTACAATTATTATTACAATAACTACTACTACTACCGCCACTACTACTGCTGCTGTTACAACTACTCGAACTATTAGTGCCACTAATACCACGGCTACTACTACAACTACTACTACTAGTACTATTGTTACTACTGCTACTACTATTATTACTACTACTACCACTACTGCTACTGGTACTGAACCAACTAATACAACTACTGCTACTGCTACTACTACAACTAGTACTCCTACTAACACAACAACAACTACTACTTCTACTTCTCCTACTACAACAACAACTACTTTTGAAACTGCTACTACTACTAGTACTACTACCACAAGAACTGCAACTACTATACTACTACTTGTATTAGTACTACTACTACTAGTATTGCAATTACTACAACTATTACTTCTTCTACTAATACAAGTACTACTACTACTACAAGCACAAATGCCACTACTTTTGCTACTACTATAATACTATTACTTCACCTACTACTACTACTACTGCTACCTTTGCAACAGCTACTACCACTACTACTACTACTTTTGCTCCCAATGCAATGGCTGCAACCACCATGACTACTACTACAGCCCTTACTGCTTCCACTGTTACTACTGCTACTACTGCAACTACAATTACTGCTACTACTATAACTAATACTACTACTACTACTACTACTACTACTACTACTACTACTACTACTTCTCCTCCTACTACGGCTTCTATCTCTTCTACTACTAGTATGGCAACTGCAACTGCTACTAATACTACATCTACTACTGCTACTGCTACCACCGCTACTACTGCTACTACTACAACAATTACTATTGCTACTCCTACTGTAATTGCTACTACTACTCCTACTACTTCTACTGCTTCTACTGTGACTATTGCTACTGCTACAACTACAACTACTACTATTATTGCTATTACTATAGCTGTTGTTACTACTACTACTACTCCAACAATAACCACAACTACAACTACTACTATTATGACTACTATTACTACTACACGCACATCTACTCCTACAAGTACTACTACTACTACTCGTAGTCCTACTACTGCTCCTACTAGTACTCTTGCTACAACTTCTACTGCTACTACTACTACCATTGCTTTTGCTGCTCGTTTTGCGACTACTACTGCTTCTAAAGCAATTATTACAACTATAATAATTTCTCATACTGCTGCTACTACTACTACTACTAACACAAATACTACTACTACTAACTCTACTACTACTACTACTGCTATTAATGATAATAATAATAATAATAATAATAATACTATTACTACTGGTACTGCAAATACTAATACTTCTACTATTATCGCTACTACTAAACAACTACTCCTACTACTACAACTACTACAACTACTTCTACTACTATAACTACTAAAACTATTACTACTATGCCTACTACTAGGATTGGTACGACTACTACAACTATTACAACTACTACTACCACTACTGCTATAACTACTACAACAACAACTACTATTACTACTATTGCAACTACTACTACTTTTTCTTCTACTACTACTACTACAGCTACTACTACTACCACTACTGCTATTACTGTTACTTCTACTACTACTACTGCTACCACTATTACTACTATTACTACTACTACTGCTGCTATTGGTAATGCTACTACTACCACTACTACTACTACTACTACTACTGCTGCTGCTGCTTCTACTTCTAATAATGCTACTATAGTTACTACAATTGCAGCTACTGCTACTACTACTACAACTACTACTACTAGAACTATAACTACAGTAATTACTGTTGCTATTTCTCTTATTAGTATTAGCAGTAGTAGCAACTATAGAAGTATAGTAGTAGTAGTACTAGTAGTATAAGCAGTAGTAGTAATAATCGTAGTAGTAGTAATTTTAGAAGTAGTAGTAGTAATAGTCATAGAAGTTGTAGTAGAAGTAGTAATAGTAGTAGTAGTAGTAGCAACAAGAGTAGTAGTAGTGGTAGCAGTATTAGGAGGAGGAGTAGTAGTAGTAGTAGTAGTAGTAGTTGTTGTTGCAATAATAGTAGTAATAGTAGTAGAAGTAGTAATAGGAGTCGTAGTAGTATTGATAGCTGCAGTAGTAGTAATAGTACTAGCAGTAACATGAGTTGTAATAGTAGTAGCAGTAGTTCCTGTAGCAGCAAAAGAGGAAGTTGTAGTGGTAGTTGTAGTACTACCAGTAGTAGTAGCAGTAGGAGAAGTACTAGTTGTATTAGTACTTGAAATTATAGTAGTAGTAACAATTGCAGTAGTAGCAGTTATGGTAGTAGGAGTAGCAGTTGTGGGAATAGCATTTGGAGCTATAGCTATAGTAGTAGCAGCAGTACCTACAGAAGTGGCAGTAGTACTATTAGCAAGTAGTAGTAGTGGTAGTAATAATAGCAGCAGTAGCAGAAGCAACTACTACTACTACAACAATAACCACAACTACAACTACTACTATTATGACTACTATTACTACTACACACACATCTACCGCTACGAGTACTACTGCTACTACTCGTAGTCCTACTACTGCTCCTACTAGTACTCTTGCTACAACTTCTACTGCTACTACTCCTACCACTACTTTTGCTGCTCGTTCTGTGACTACTACTGCTTCTAAAGCAATTATTACAACTATAATAATTTCTCATACTGCTACTACTACTACTACTACTAACACAAATACTACTACTACTAATGCTACTACTACTACTACAGCTATTAATGATAATAATAATAATACTACTACTACTACTACTATTACTACTGGTACTGCAAATACTAATACTTCTACTACTACTACTACTACTAAACAACTACTCCTACTACTATAACTACTACAACTACATCTACTACTATAACTACCAAAACTATTACTACTATGCCTACTACTAGGATTGGTACGACTACTACAACTATTACAACTACTACTCCCACTACTGCTATAACTACTACAACAACAACTACTATTACTACTATTGCAACTACTACTACTTCTTCTTCTCCTACTACTACTACAGCTACTACTAGTACCACTACTGCTATTACTGTTACTTCTACTACTACTACTGCTACCACAATTACTACTATTACTACTACTACTGCTGCTGCTGCTAATGCTACTACTACCACTACTACTGCTACTACTACTACTACTGCTGCTGCTTCTACTTCTAACAATCCTACTATAGTTACTGCAATTGCTGCTACTGCTACTACTACTACAACTACTACTACTAGAATTATAACTACAGTAATTACTATTTCTATTTCTCTTATTAGTATTAGCAGTAGTAGCAACTGTAGAAGTATAGTAGTAGTAGTACTAGTAGTATAAGCAGTAGTAGTAATAATCATAGTAATAGTAATTTTAGAAGTAGTAGTAGTAATAGTCATAGAAGTTGTAGTAGAAGTAGCAATAGTAGTAGTAGTAGTAGCAACAAGAGTAGTAGCAGTGGTAGCAGTATTAGAAGTAGTAGTAGTGGTAGTAGTAGTAGTAGTAGTAGTAGTTGCAATAATAGTAGTAATAGTAGTAGAAGTAGTAATAGGAGTCGTAGTAGTATTGATAGCTGTAGTAGTAGTAATAGTACTAGCAGTAACATGAGTTGTAATAGTAGTAACAGTAGTTCCAGTAGCAGCAAAAGAGGAAGTTGTAGTACTACCAGTAGTAGTAGCAGTAGGAGAAGTACTAGTTGTATTAGTACTTGAAATTATAGTAGTAGTAACAATTGTAGTAGTAGCAGTTATGGTAGTAGGAGTAGCAGTTGTGGCAATAGCATTTGGAGCTATAGCTATAGTAGTAGCAGCAGTACCTACAGAAGTGGCAGTAGTACTAGTAGCAAGTAGTAGTAGTGGTAGTAATAATAGCAGCAGTAGCAGTAGTAGCAGTTGTAGTAGTAGTAGTAGTAGTAGTAGTAGTAGTAGTAGTAGTAGTAGTAGTAGTAGTAGTAGTAGTAGTAGTAGTAGTAGTAGTAGTAGTAGTAGTAGTAGTAGTAGTACTAGTACTAGTAGTAGCAGTAACAGCAGTAGTAGCAGCAGCAGCAGTAGGAGTAGTAGTAGCAGTAACAGTAGCAGCAGTTGCAGCAGCCGTAGTAGTAGTACTTGTTGCAGCAATAGAAGTAGTAGTAGTAGTAGTTATGGTAGGAGTAGTAGCAGTATCAGTCATAGTAAGTGTTGTAGCTGTAGCAATAGTAGCAGCAGCTGTAGTAGTTATGGTCGGAGTAGTATCAGTATCAGTCATAGTAGGTGTTATAGCAGTAGCGATAGTAGTATTGGTAGCAATTGTAGTTGTGGTTGTAGTAGAGTGAGTAGCAGTAGTAGTTGTTGTAGCAGTAGTAATAGTAGTAGTAGAATTTGTTTTAGTAGTAACAATTACAGTACTAGTAGTAGGAGTGGCATTAGTAGAAGAAGTAGTAGTAGTAGCAATTATGGTAGTAGTGGAAGCAGTAGTCATAGTATTCAGTGGTGGTAATAGTAGTAGTAGTAGTAGTAATTATAGTAGCAGTAGCAATGATAGGAGTAGTACTTGCTATAGCAATAGTAATAGTGGTAGTAGTAGTTATTGTAGTTGTAGGAGGAGTTGTAGTAGTAGTTGTAGTAGTAGCAAGAGTAGTAGTAGTAGTAGCAGTAGCAATAGTAGCAATAGCAGGAGTATAAGTACTAGTAGTAGCAAAAGTAGTAATAGCAGTAGAAGCAGGAGTAGAAGTACTAGTAGAGTGGTAGTAGTAGCAATAGCAATCATTTTAGTAGCAATAGAAGCAACAATTGTAGTAGTAGTGGTGAGAGTAGTAGAAGTGGTTCTTAGAGTAGTAGAAGTAGCGGCGATAGTAGCAGAAGTAGTGGTGATAGTAGCAGTTGTAGCAATAGTTGCAGTACTAGTAGAAGTAGTAGTTGTGGTAGTAGTCGAAGTAGTAGAAGTAGTATTAGTAGTAGGATGGTCGGTAGTTGTTGTAGCGACAGTAGCGGTACTAGGAGTAACAGAAGTTGTTGTGATAGTAGTAGTAGTAGTAGCAGTAGTAGCAGTAGCAATAATAGTACTACTAAGCAATAGTAGCAGCAATAGTAGAAGCAGTAGTAGACATAGTTGCAGTAGTAGCAGTTGTAGAAGTAGTTATGGTAGTAGTAGTAGAAATAGCAGTAGTCGTAGTATCATTAGTATTAAGAGGAGTAGTAGTTGTAATAGTAGTAGTTGCAGTAGCTGTGAAAGTAGTAGTATTTGGGCAAGTAGTAGTTTTAGCAGAACAAGTAGCAGGAGTAGTACTAGTGGTTGTAGTAGTTGTAGTAGCTGTAGCAGTAGCAGTAGTTAGCAGCAGCAGTAGTAGTAGTAGTAGTAGGAGTAGCAATAGAAGTAACTGTAGTAGTAGTAGTAGAAGTAGCAGCAGTAGTAGTAGCAGTAGCAGTTGTAGCAGTAGTTGTAACACTAGTAGTTCTAGGATTAATAGTAGTAGTAAAAGTAGCAGTACCTATGGCAATAGTAATAGTAGTAGTTGTTGTAGTAGAGTTAGCAATAGTATTAGTAGTAGTATTAGCAGTAACAATAGTAGTAATAGTTGTGGTAAGAGCAGCATATGCAGTAGTAGTAGCAGTAGTTGAAGTAGTAGTAGTAGCAGTAGGATCAGAAGCAGTAGCAGCAGTAGTAGCAGTAGCAGCAGCAATAGCAGTAGTAGTAGAAGTGGTTGTGGCAGTAGCTGTAGTAGCAGTACCAAGAATAGTAGTTGTAGTAGTTGCAATATTAGTTGTTTCTGTAGTAGTACCACTGGTAATAGTTGTCACAGTAGTTGTTATGGCAGTTGTAGTTGGAGTAGTAACAGTAGTAGTTGTAGCAATAAAAGTAGTTAAAGTAGTAGGATTTGGAGTTGTAGTATTTGTAGTATGAGTAATAGTAGTTGTACTAGTAGTGGCAGCAATAGTAGTACTTGTTGTTATATGAGCAGTAATAGGAATAATAGCAGCAGTTGTAGTAGTGCTAGTAGTTGAAGATGTAGTAATAGTAAGAGAAGTAGGAGTAGTTGTAGTAGCAGCAGTAGGAGTAGTTGCTAGAGTAGTAGAAGTATCAGTAGTAGTTGTACTTATATGAGTAGTAGTAGTTGTTGTAATAGTACTAGTAGTAGTCATAGTATAGCAATAGTAGTAGCAGTAGCAATAGCAGCTATGGCAGTAGCAGTGGTAGCAGTAGTAGTATTAGTAGTAGTAGTAGTAGTAGTGGCAGTAGTAGTAGTAGCAATAGTCATAGTAGTAGCCGTAGTAGTAGTATTAGTAGTAGCAGTAGTAGCTGTCGTAGTTGTAGCAGTAGTTGTAGTAGTATGAGTTGTAGTACCAGTTGTTGTAGTAGTAGTTGTCATTGTAGTAGTAGGAGTTCTCCCAGTAGTAGTAGATGTTTGAGAAGTAGAAGGACTAGTTGTAGGTGCAACAGTAGTAGAAGTAGTAGCAGTAGCAGTAGTAGCAATACTAGCAGTAATAGGGGTAGTAGCAGCAATAGTTGTGTAACAGTAGCAGTATTAGCAGTAGTATTTGCAACAGTAGTAGTAGTTGGAGTGGTAGTAGCAGTAGTTGTAGTAATAGCAGCAGCAGCAGCAGTAGTAGTAGCAGTAGTTGTGCAGTAGTAGTAGAACTAGCAGTAGTGGCAGTAGCAATTATAGTAGCAGTAGTAGTAGCATTCGCAGGAGAACTAGTAGTAGTGGTAGAAGTAGTTGTAGTAGCAGTACTTGCAGTAGCCGTCATGGCAGCAGTGCTTGTAGTAGCAGTAGCTGTAGTAGTGGTTGCTGCAGCAATAGTAGTAGTTGTTGTAGCAGCTGTAGTAGAAGAAAGAGGAGTAATAGTTTCACTAGGAGTTGTAGCAGAGTAGCAGTAGGAGTGAGAGTAATACTAGTGTTGGAAGTAATAGTAGTAGTAGTAGAAGTAGTAGTAGTAGCAGTGGCAAGCAAAGTAGTAGCTGTAGTTGCAGTAGCAACAGCAGCAGCAGTAGTAGTAGAAGTTGCAGTAGCAGCAGTAGTAGTAGTAGTAGTAGAAGTAGAAGTAGGAATAGCAGCAGTAGTTGTAGTAGTAGTAGCAGCAACTGTAGTAGCAGCAGTAGTAGTAGTATTATGAGTAGTCATAGCAATAAGAGTAGTAGTATTAGTAGTAGGAGTGAGAGTAGCAACAGTAGTGGTAGTGGAAGATGTAGTAGCAAAAGTAGTAACAGTAGCAGCAGCAATAGTAGTAACAATTACAGTATTATTAGTAGGAGTAGTAGTAGTTATAGCAGTAGTAGTAGCAGTAGTCACAGTTGTAGCAGTAGTAGCAATTGTTGTAACAGCAGCAGCAATAACAGTAGTAGCAGTCGTAGTAGTTGTTGTTGTTGTAGGAGTAGCACTGGAAGTAGTAGCAGCAGCAGTAGTAGTGGTACTTGTAGTAGTAGTAGGAGCAGTACTGGGAGGTGGAGAAGTGTGAGTACTTATAGCAAAAGCAATATGAGTAATTGTTGGTGTAGTCTTAGTAGTGGTAGTTGCACTACTACTAGTAGTTGTACAGTAGTAGTCGTAGTTGTTGTTGTAGTAGTAGTAGTAGCAGCAGTAGTAGTAGTAGTAGATGTAGCAGTAGTACTAGTAATAGTACTAGCAGTAACAATAGCAATAGCAGTAGTAGAAGTAGTAGTACAGTTATAGTAGAAGTGGCCGTAGAAGTAGCAATAGTAGGAATAGTATTAGTAGCAGCAGTAGTAGTATGAGTAGTAGTAGGAGGAGCAACAACTGTAGTAGTAGTAGTATTTGTTGTTGTGGTAGTTCGAGTAGTCATAGTAGTTTTTTTTGTAAGAGAAGTAGTAGGACCATTAGTAGTAGTAGTAGTAGTAGCAGTCGCAGCAGTAGTAATAGTAACAGTAATAGGAGTAGTAGTAGCAGTAGTAGTGTAGTAGTAGTATTATTTGTAGTTTTGTTAGCAATAGTAGTAGCAGTAGTTGTTGTAATAATACTAGTAGTCGTTGAAGCAGTAGTAGTAGTTGTAGTAATAGTAGCTGTAGGAGCAGTAGTAGAAGTGGTTGTAACAACAGCAGTAGTAGCAGTAGCAGTAATAGTTGCAGTAGTACTATCAGTACCATTGGTAATAGTTGTGGCAGTAGTTATTGTGGCAGTTGTAGAAACAGTAATAATAGTAGTAGCAGTAGTAGCAGTAGTAGTTGCCATAGGAGTGGTAGTAAGAGTAGCAGCAGTAGGAGTGAGAGTAGCAGTAGTATTCGTAGTAGTAGTAGTAGAAGTAGAAATAATTGTCGTAGTAGCTGCAATCATAGTAGTAGTAGTAGTAGGAGTAGTAGTAGCCGCAAAAGCAGTAGTTGCAGGAGCAATAGTAGTAGTAGTAGTCGCAGTAGCAGTAGCAGTAGTAGTAGTATTATTTATAGTAGTAGTAGTTGGAGTAGCAAAAGTAGTAGTAGGAGTGAGAGTAGTAGAAGTGGTGGCTGTAGTAGTAGTAGTAGTTGTTGTTGTTGTTGTTGTTGTAGTAGCGGCTATAATAGTAGTAGTTGTTGTAGTAGTCAAAGCAAGGGCAATAGTAGTAGTAAGAATCGCAGCAATGGCAGTAGCATTAATAGCAGTAGCAATAGTAGTAGTAGTAGTAGTAATAGTAGTAGTAGTAGTAGTAGTAATAGTAGTAGTAGTAGTAGTAGTAGTGATAGTAGTAGTAGTAGTATTAGTAGAAGTGGCAGTAGTGATTGTACTAGTGGTAATATAGTAGTGTTACCAATAGCAGTTGTAGTAGTAGCAGTAGTAGCAGCAGCGGTAGCAATTGTAGTAGCTATTCGAGGAATAGGAGTAGTAGCAGTGGTAGAAGTAGTAATAGTAGTAATAGTAGTCGGAGTAGGTGTAGTAGTAGTAGTAGTTGTTGTAGTAGTAGAAGGAGAAATTGTCGTTTGAGTAGTAGTAGTAGTAGTAGCTATGGCTATAGTAGCGGTTGGAGTCGCAGTACTAGTAGTAGCAGTACCAAGATTAGTAGTAGTATTAGGAGTAGTAGTAGCATTAGTTATACCAGTAGGAGTTGCGGTTGTTGTAATAGTTATAGCAGTAATAGGAGTAATAGTAGTAGTTGTTCTTGTAGTAGTTGTAGTAGTAGTTGGAGCAGCACTAGTAGTATTATGAGTCATAGTAGCAGTAGGAGTAGTTGTTGTTGTAGTAGTAGTAGGAGTGAGAGTAGTAGTAGTAGTGGTAGTAGGAGTATTAGTAGTAGTGGAGTAGTAGTAGTAGTGGTATTATTAGCAAAAGTAGTAATAGCACTAGTTGAAGCAACAGCTATAATAGTCGTCATAGTAGTAGTAGTAGTAGTAATAGCTGAAGTATTCGTAGTATTATGACTAGTAGTAGCAATTGGAGTAGTTGTATTAGTTGTTGTTGTAGTGGTAGTAGTAGTTGCAATAGTTGTTCTAGTAGTTGTAGCAATAGTAGCACTAGTGGTAGTAATAGCAGTCATAGTAGTAGGAGTAGCAGTAGCGAAAGTAGCATTAGTAGTAGTATCAGTACTTGTAGTACCGGGACCAATAGTAGTAGTAGTTCTAGCAGCAGTAGTAGTAGGAGTAGGCGGAGGAGGAGGAGGAGTAGTAGTAGCAGTAGCAGTAGTAACAGTTGTAGTAGTATTAACAGTAATAGTAGTAATAGTAGTAGAAGCAGTAATGGGAGTCTAGTAGTAGTAATAGGAGTAGTAGTAGTAATAGTACTAGTATTAACATTAGAAGTAGTAGTAATACCAATAGTTGCAAAAGCTGTAAAACTAGTAGTAGTATTAGTTATAGTAGTAGTAGTAGTAGCAGAAGTTGTAGTAGTTGTAGAAGAGGAAGTTGTTGTGGTAGTTGTAGTACTACTTGTAGTAGCCGTAGTAGAAGTAGTAGTTGTAGTAGTAGTTGAAGTTGTATTAGTAGTAGTGGTAGTAGTAGTGCTAGTACTAGTAGTAGTAGCAGTAGTAGTTGTTGTAGTAGTAGTAGTGGTAGTGGAAGTAGTAGTAGTGGTAGTAGGAGTAGTAGTAGTAGTAATAGCAGAAGCACTAGTAGCAGAACTTGTTGTTGTCATGGTTATTGTTATAGAAGTGATAATAGTACCAGGAGTTGTACTAGTATTAGTAGCAGTAATAGCAGTAGAAGTAGTAGTATTAGTAGTAGTAGTAGTAGAAAAAGTAGCAACCATAGTTGTAGTAGTAGTAGTTGTTGTTGTAGTAGCAGAAGTAGTAGTAGTAGTGGTAGTAGTACTATTAGCAATAGTAGTAGTAGTAGTAGAAGAAGTAGAAGTAGTAATAGTAGCGGTAGTAATAGTAGTAGTAGAAGAAGAAGAAGTAGTAGGTGGAGTAGGTGTAGGAGCAGAAGTAGTAGTAGGAACAAAAGTAGTATTAGTAGTAGTAGTATGAGTAGCAACAGAAGTAGTAGAAGTTGTTGTAGTAGTAGTAGTAGCAATAGTAGTTATAGTAATAGGAGTAGTAGTAGTAGTGCTTGTAGCAACAATAGTAGTAGTAGTTTCAAGAATAGCATTGGTAGTAGAAGAAGAAGTACTAGTTGTTGTAGTAGTAGTTGTAGAAGTAGTAGTATTATGTGTAGCAATAGGAGTAAGACTTCGAGTAGTAGTATAGTAGTAGTAGATATAGTAGTAGTAGTAGCAGTGGTAGTTGTTGTAGTAGTAGGAGGAGCAGTAGAAGTGGTAGCAGTAGGAGTAGGAGTAGGACTAGCAGAAGTTGTAGTAGCTGGAGTAGTAGTAGTAGCAATAGGGGTACTTGTAGTAGTAATAGTGGTAGTAGCAGTGATATTAGCAGTAGGAGTGGTTGTAGTAGTAGTAGTAGGCATAGTAGTAGCCATAGTAGTAGCAGTAGTGATATTTGCGGTAGGAGTGGTTGTAGTAGTAGTAGTAGGCGTAGTAGTAGCCGTAGTAGTTGTAGAAGTAGTAGTAGTAGCCGTAATAGTATTAGTAGTTGTTGTTGGAGTAGTTGTAGTAGCAGCAGTAGTAGTAGTAGTAGGTGTAGTAGCAGAAGTAGTAGTAGTAGTAGGAGTAGTAGTAATTGTAGTCATTGTTGGAGTAGTAGCATTGCTACTAGTAGTACCAGTAGTAGTGTACTAGTATTAGCGATAGTAGTAGTAGTAGCAGTAGTAGTAGAAATAGTAGTAGCAATGGCAGTGTAGTAGTAGGAGCAGTAGTAGTAGTAGAAGTAGAGGGAGTAGTAGAAGTAGCAATTGGAGTAGTAGTAGTAGTAGTAGTTGTAGTACTAGTTATAGTAGTAGTAGAAGGGGTTGTTGTAGTAGTAGTAGAAGTAGTATTTGTATCGATAATTGCCGAAGTAATTGTGGTAGGAGTAGTAGTAGAAGTAATAGTAGTTGTAGTAGCAGTAGTGGTATTAGTAGCAGTAGCAGAATTACTACTACTAATGCTACTCCTACTTGTGCTACTACTACAACTACTCCTACTCCTACTACTACAACCAATTATCCTACTCCCACTACTACTACTACTACCACTTCTACTACTACTGCTACTATTATTACTGCTTCTACACCTATTCTTGCTCTTGCTACTGCTACTACTAGTCCTGGTCCTACTATAGATACTTCTAATCCTATTTTTGCTGCTGCTGCTACTGCAACTTCTGCTACCGCTGATGCTGCTACTATTGGTACTACTTCTACTGCTACTCCTACTACTATAACTAATACTACTTCTACAACTACTAGTCTTCGTACTTCTTGTCTTACTACTACCACCACCACCACTACTACTACTAATACTGCTGCTACTGCTACTACTGCTGCTGCTGCTACTACTACTATTACATTTACAACAACTACTAGTACCATTATTACAACAACTACTACTACTAATACTACTACTATTCCTACTCCTACTCCTACTACTGCTACTGCTACTACTCCAACTCGTACTACTTCTGTTACTGCAACTACCACTAGTACTAGTACTAGTACTACTTATACTAATATTACAATCACTACTATTACTACCACCACTACAACTACAACTATTGCCCCTACTGCTACTACTACTACAACTACCACGACTACTACTACTACCACAACTACTACACCTACTGGTACTATTGCTACAACTACTACTACTACTACTACTACTACTACTAATACAACAACAACTGTTGTTGTTGCTGCTGCTACTACTGCCAGTACAACTACAACTAATACTACACCTACTACTGCTACTACAACTACTACTACAACTAATACTACAACTATAACTATTCTTGATCCTACTCCTCCTACTACTACTTCAACTCCTACTACAGATAGTTCTAATCCTATTTTTGCTGCTGCTGCTACTACAACTTCTGCTACCGCTGATGTTGCTACTGTTGGTACTACTTCTACTGCTACTCCTACTACTATAACTAATACTACTACTACAACTACTAGTCTTCGTACTACTTGTCTTGCTACTACCACCACCACCACTACTACTACTAATATTACTTCTACTGCTACTACTACTACTATTATTACTTTTACAACAACTACTAGTACCATTACTACAACAACAACTACTACTAATACTACTACTATTCCTACTCCTACTCCTACTACTGCTACTGCTACTACTCCAACTCGTACTACTTCTGTTACTACAACTACCACTAGTACTAGTACTAGTACTACTTATACTAATATTACAACCACTACTATTACTACCACCACTACAACTACAACTATTGCCCCTACTACTACTACTACTACAACTACCACGATTACTACTACTACCACAACTACTACACCTACTCGTACTGTTGCTACAACTACTACTACTGCTACTACTACTCCTCCCCCTATTACAACCACTACTACTACTACTAATACAACAACAACTGTTGTTGTTGTTGCTGCTACTACTGCTAGTACAACTATAACTAGTACTACACCTTCTACTGCTACTACAACTACTACTACAACTAATACTACAACTATAACTATTCTTGATCCTACTCCTCCTACTACTACTTCAACTCCTACCACTACTACTACTATTGCTACTACTACTCCTACTCCAACTCCCCTTCATGCAACTACTGGAGCTACCACTACTACCCCTACTACAAAATCTACTACTCCAAATATGACTACTACTATTACTACAATTATTTCTACTTCTGCTACGAGTACTACTACTATTACTACTACTACTACTACTACTAATTGTAACACTCCGACTAGCACAACTAGTACTACAACTACTACTGATACTACTATTATTCTAACTACAACTGCTACTCCTACTACTACTATAACACCTAACTCTCCTATTACTACTACCATTACTTCTTCTGCTCCGATTCCTACTACTATTACTACTGCTACTACTACTACTACTCCTCCAACTTCTACTAGGACTACTACTGCTGCTGCTGCTTCTGCTACTACTATTACTACTAGTACTACTATAATTGCTACTACTACTGTTACTACTCTACTACTATTAGTATTATTGCTTCTCCTACTCCTACTTCTACTTTCACTACTACTACTGCTCCTACTACTACAACAACTACTACCAGTTTTGCAACTACTATTACTACTACTACAACTAGTAATCCAACTACTACTACTACTGCTACAAGTACTCCTGCTAGTAGGAATAGTAGTAGTAGTTGCGATAGTAGTAGTAGTAGCAGTAGTAGTGGCAGTTGTTGTAGTAGTAGCAATAGTAGCAATAGCATTAGCATTGGAAATAGTTATGGAAGTAGTAGTATGAGATATACTTTCACTACTACTACTGCTCCTACTACTACAACAACTACTACCAGTTTTGCAACTACTACTACTACTACTACAACTACTAGTCCAACTACTACTACTACTGGTACAAGTACTCCTGCTAGTAGGAATAGTAGTAGTAGTAGCAGTAGTAGTGGCAGTTGTTGTAGTAGTAGGAAGAGTAGGAGTAGCATTAGCATTGGAAATAGTTATGGAAGTAGTAGTATGAGATGTAGGAGTATTTGTTGCAGTAGTAGTTATTGAAGTAGTAGTAGCGGAAGCAGTAGTAGCAGTTGCAGCATTAGTAGATGTAGGAGTCGCATTACTAGTAGTACCAGTAGCAATAGTCGTAGTCATAATAGGACTAGTAGTCGCAGTTGTTCTAGCAGTAGTAGTGGTAGTAGTAATAGTTGTAGCAGCAATAGTAGTAATGGTAGTAGTAGTAGTATTACGAGTAGTAGTAGTAATGGAAGTAGTAGAAGTTGCAGTAGTGTAGTAGTAGTAGAAGTGGTAGTATTAACAATAGTAGTAATAGCAATAGCAGCAACAAGAGCAATAGTCATAGTAGTAGTAGTGGTAGTAGTGATAGCAATGGTATTAGTAGTATTATGAGTAGTAGTAGCAATAGTTGCAGTAGTTGTAGTAGTACTAGTAGTAGTCAAAACATAGTAGTAGTAGAAGTAGCAGTTGCAGTAGTAGTAGTAGTAGTAGTAGTTGTGGTAGCAGTAGTTTTAGTAGTAGAAGTGGTAGTAGTAGTAGCTATATTCAGAGTAGCAGTTGTAGTAGTAGTGGCCATAGTAGTAATAGTAGTAGCAGTAGTCTTAGTAGTAGCCATTGTCATAGAATTAGTAGTAGAAACACCAGTAGCGGGAGGAGGAGGAGGAGTAGTAGTAGTAGTAGCAGTAGCAGTAGGAGTAGCAGCAGCAGCAGTTGTAGTAGTAGTTATTGTTGTGGTAGTAGGAGTAGTTAGAGTAGTAATTATTGTAAGAGAAGTACAAGGACTAGTTGTAGGTGCAGGAGTAGTAGAAGTAGTAGCAGTAGCAGTAGTAGCAGTAGTAGGGGTAGGGGTAGCAATAGTAGTGTAATAGTAGTAGTATCAGAAGTAGCATTTGCAGCAGCAGTAGTAGTGTTAGTTGTAGTAGTAGTATTAGTAGTTATAGTAATCACAATAGCAGTAGTAGTAGTTGAAGTAATAGTAATGGCAGTAGCAATTGTAGTAGTAGTAGTAGTAGCAGCATTCGCATGAGAAGTTGTTATAGTAGCAGTAGTAGTAGTAGTACTTATAGTTGCAGTAGTAGTGGTATTGGTAGCAGCAGCAATAGTAGTTGTAGTAGTAGCAATTGTAGTAGTAAAAAAAGGGGTAATAGTATCAGTAGGAGTTGCTATAGAAGTAGCAGTAGATGGAGTGATAGTAATAGTAGTATTGGGAGTAATAGTAGTAGTAGTAGAAGTAGTAGTAGTAGCAGTGGCAAGCGTAGTAGTAAGTTGTAGCAGTAGCAGTTGTTGTAGTAGCAGATGTAGTAGTTGTATTATGAGTTGTAGCGTCAATAGGAGTAGTAGTATTAGTAGCTGGAGTGAGAGCTGCAGCAGTAGTGGTAGTAGAAGTAGTAGCAGCATTAGTAGAAGTTGTAACATTAGAAACAGTAATAGTAGTAACAATTATAGTAGTAGTAGTAGTAGTAGTAGTAGTAGTTGTTATTGTTGTAGTAGTAGTAGTAGTAGTAGTCACAGTAGTAGCAGTAGTAGCAGTTGTAGCAGTAGTAGCATTTGTAGCAGCAGCCAGCAATAGCAGCATCAATGGTAGTAGTAGTAGTAGTAGTAGTCTTTGTAGGGGTAGCAGTAGGAGTAGTAGCAGCAATAATAGTAGTGGTAGTTGTAGTAGTAGTAGTGGGAGGAGGAGAAGTTGGAGTACTAGTAGCAAGAGCAATATGAGTAGTTGTAGGAGTAGTCTTAGCAGTCGTAGTAGTACTAGTAGTAGAGTTATTATTATTGTTGTAGTTGTAGTAGAAGCTGTGGCAGTGACAATAGCAATAGTAGTAGCGGTAGTACTAGTAGCAGTTGTTGTAGAAGTGGCTATAGTAGTAGCAGTTGTAGTAGTACTAGTAGTAGCAGCAGTAGTAGTACGATTAGCAGTAGGAGGAGCAGCAACTGTAGCAGTTGTATTAGCTATTGTTGTAGTAGTACGAGTAGTTGTAGTAGTTGTTGTTGTAAGAGAAGTTGTTGGAGTATTAGTAGTAGTAGAAATAGTAGTACTAGTAGGAATAGTAGTAGTAGTAATAGTAGTGAAGTAGCAAGTAGCATTAGTACTATTGCTAGCAATACTACTAGCAGTATTTGTTGCAGTAATAGCAGCTGAAGTAGTAGTAGTAGTAACAGTAGTTGAAGTAGTAGTAGGAGTAGTAGTAATAGTAGTTATAGTAATCATAGCAGTAGGAGCTATAGTAGAAGTGGTTGTAACAGTAGCGATAGTAGCAGCAGCAGTAATAGTAGCAGTAGTAGAACTAGTGATAATAATTGTGCTAGTATTTGTTGTGGCTGTCGTAGTAGCAGTGGCAATAGTAGTAGCAGTACTAGCAATTTTAGTAGCAGTAAGAGGAGTAGTACTAGCAATAGGAGTGGTAGTAATATTATCAACAGTAGGAGTGAGAGTAGTAGTAGTATTGGTAGACATAGTAGTAGAAGTAGAAATAGTTGTAGTAGAAGCAACAATCTTAGTAGCAGTTGTGGTAGTAGTAGCTGTAGTAGTAACCACAGAAGCAGTAGTTGGTGGAGCAATAGTAGTAGTGGTTGAAGTAGTAGTAGTAGCAGCAATAGTAGTAGTCGGAGTAGCAATAGTTGTAGTAGGAGTGAGAGTAGTAGAAGTGGTGGTTGTAGTAGTAGTTGTTGTTGTTGAAGTATTGTCTAGAATGGTAGTAGTAGTTGTAGTAATCACAGTAACAGCAGTAGCTCTAGCAGCAGAAGCAGTAGTAAGAATATCAACAATGTTAGTAGCATTAATAGCAGTAGCAACAGTAGCAGTAGTAGTAGCAATAGTTATAGTAGTAGTAGTTGTAGTAGTAGTAGTAGTGATTGTAGTAGTAGTAGTAGAAGAAGTAGCAGTAGCAGTAGTACTAGCAATAGTACTAGCAGTAATGGTAGTAGTATTAGTAGTGGTAGTTGTAGTAATAGTAGTAGTAGTAGTAGTAGTAGCAGTCACAATTGTTGCAGCTATTGGAGTAGTAGTAGTCGTAGTAGTAGTAGTAGTAGCAGTCAGAGTAGTGGTAGTAGTAGTAGTAGTAGCAGTAGAAGTAGTAGTAGTAGTAGTGGGACTAGTAGTAGTTGTAGTAGTAGTAGTAGTAGTAGCAGTAGTAGTTGTTGTTGTAGTGGTAGAAGTAGTAGTAGTAGTAGTGGGACTAGCAGTAGTTGTAGTAGTAGTAGCAGTCGGAGTAGGTGTAGTAGTAGTAGTTGTCGTCAGAGTAGGCTTAGTAGTAGTAGTAGGAGAAGAAGTAGTAATAGTAGTAGTAGCAGCAGTTGTTGTAACAGTCGCAATAGTAGTAGTAGCAATTTCAGTAGTAGTAGCTATGGCAGTAATAGCAATTGTAGTAGTGGTAGCAGTTGCAATTGTAGTAGTGGTAATAGTAGTGGTAGCATTAGGTATAGAAGTAGGAGGATGAGTAGTAGTAGTAGTAGTAGTTGTTGGAGCAGTAGTAGTAGTATTATGAGTCGAAATAGAAGTAGGAGTCGTAGTGGTAGTAGTAGTAGGAGTGACAGTAGTAGTAGTCGTGGTAGTAGTAGTAGTACTTGTAATAGCAGTAGTATTAGTAGTATTAAAAGTAGTAGTAGCAGTTGGAGTAGGAGCAGTAGTAGTAGTAGGAGTGGTAGTAGTAGTTTCAGTAGTTGTTGTAGTAGTTGTAGTAGTAGTAGTACAAGTAGTGGTAGCAGTAGCAGTCGTAGTAGTAGTAGTAGTAGTACGAGTAGCAATAGTAGTAGTAGTAATAGTAGTAGTAGTAGTAGTACTCGTACTAGTATTAGCAATATTATTAGGAGTAGTGGTAGCAGAAGCAGTAATAGTAGTAGTTGTCGTGGCAGGAATGAGAGTAGTAGTATTAGTGGTAGTTGTAGCAGGAGTAGTCGTAGTAACAGTTGTAGTAGGAGTAGTAGTAGCAACAGTAGAAGTTGTCGTAGTTGGAGTAATAATTGTGGTAGCAACATTTGTAGTAGTAGGATTTGCTACAACTAGTACATGTATAATTACAATTACTACTACAACTACTATTGCTATTGCTACTACTACTACAACTGCTATTACTATTTCTACTATTGCAACAGCTACTACTACTACCGCCACAACTACTGCTATTTTTGTTGCTGCGGCTAGTACTGGTACAGCTACTGCAATTACTATTACTACTTCTACTACCCCTACAGCTACTACTCTGACTACTACTACTGCTGCTATTGCTACTGCAACTACTATTACTATTACTACTACTGCTGCTGCGGCTATATTACTACTACTACTACTGCTGCTGCTACTACTATTACCACTACTACGATTACTTCTCTTGCAACCACTTCTATTGCTACTTCAACTACTGTTACTACACTGCTATTGCTTCTAATACAACTACTACTAATTCTACCACAGCTACTTTTGCTCCTACGACTACTACCACTACTACTGCTACTACTGCTACTACTTTCACTACTACTACTACTACTACTACTATTTCTATTGCTGCTGCTGCTGCTACTACTATTACCATTACTGCTGCTTCTACTACTACTATTGCTACTACTACTACTTTTATTACTACTACCTCTTCTATTACTACTACCACTATTACTCCCACTACTACTACAACAACAACAACTACTACTATTATTATTACTACTACTACTATTAGTGGTACTACTACTCGTACTACAACTGCTACAACTATTACCACTACTACTGCTGCTATTACTACTACTATTACTACTCCTGCTACTACTATTACTTCTATTACTGCTACTACTACTTCTACTGCTACTATTACTACTACTACTACTACTACTACTACTACAACTACTATTACTACTAATACTAATACTATTACTACTGCTACTATTACTTCTGCTACTACTACTGCTACAACTATTACCATTACTACTTCTCCTACAACAACTAATACAAATTTTCCTACTACTACTACTACTCCTACTTCTACTAATGCCACTACTACATCTATTACCACTGCTACTTCTACAACAGCTACTATTAATACTGCAATTACTACTGCTGCTACTGCTACTACTACAACTATTACTATAACTACAGCTACTATTATTGATACTAATACTACTACTATTACTACAACAACAACTACTAGTACTAGTACTACTCCGACAACTACTACTTCTACTATAAATTCTAATACTACCATTACTACTGCAACTACTCCTACCACTAGTACTACTTCTACTACTATTACTATAGCTATTACTGTTACTGATGTAGCTATCACAACTACTACTACTCCAACTACTTTTGCTACTACAGCTAGTACTGCTACTATTACTGTTACTACCACTACCCCAACTACTACTACTACTATTGACACTACTACTGCTACTCCTACTACCACTACAACTACTACTGCTACTGCTTGTAATACTTCTTCTCCTACTACTACTGCTAAAGGTACTATATAGATATTACTGCTACTACTACTACTATTGCTAGTACAACTGTTACTACTGCTACTACTACTACTGCTACAACTGCTACTACTACGACTGCCACACTGCTACTGTTGCAACCATTGCCGCGACTACTGCTATTATTTCAATTGCTGGTACTATGGCTACTACTACCACTAGTACTGCTTCTGCAGCTACGACTACTACTAGTACTACTGTGACAAATTCTTTTACTACAACTACTGCTACTCCTACTAGTACTTCGACTGCTACTACTACTACTGCTAGACTACTACGACTACTACTTCTCCTACTCTTACCGCTACTGCTATGACTACTGCTTTTGATACTACTTCTACTATTACTACTACCACTACTACTACTTCTGCTACTACTACTGCCACTACTACTACTTCTACTACTACTATGGCAATGACTACGACCACTACTTTTGTTGCTGCTACTATGATTTTGCTACTTCTACTATTACTACTACCACTACTACTACTTCTACTACTAATACTACCACTATTACCACTACTACTACTATGGCAACTATAGTTACTACTGCTATTGCTACTACTACTACAACAACTACTACTACTCCTACGGCTACTACTCCTACTGCTGCTACTCCTATTGCTACTATTATTACTTCTGCTACTACTACTGCTACAACTACTACCACTACTACTTTTCCTACAACAACAACTAATACAAATTGTTCCTACTACTACTCCTCCTCCTACTTCTACTAATGACACTACTGCATCTATTACCACCGCTACTTCTACAACTGCTACTATTAATATTGCAATTACTATTGCTGCTGCTACTACTACTACTACTACAACTATTACTACAACTACAGCTGCTACTACTGATACTAATACTACTACTATTACTACAACAACAACAACTACTACTAGTACTACCCCGACAACTACTTCTTCATCTACTACACCTACCAGTACTACTACTACTACTATTGCAACTACTCCTTCTACTATGACTACTACTACAATTACTCCTACCACTACTACTACTTCTACTACTATTACTATAGCTATTACTGTTACTGCTATAACTGTCGCAACTACTACTACTCCAACTACTTTTGCTATTACAGCTAGTACTGCTACTATTACTGTTACTACCACTACCCCAACTACTATTACTATTGACGCTACTACTGCTACCGCTACAACCACTATGAGTACTACTGCTACTACTTGTACTACATCTTCTCCTACTACTACTGCTACAGATACTGTAGATACTGCTACTACTATTGCTAATACAACAACTACTACTGCTACTACTGCTACTGCTACAACTGCTACTACTATGACTGCCACACTACTACTTTTGCTACAATTGGCACGACTACTACTATTACATTAATTGTAGGTACTATAGCTACTACTACCACTAGTACTGCTTTCACAGCTATAACTACTACTAGTACTACTGTGACTAAGTCTTTTACTACAACTACTGCTACTACTACTACAGCTAGACAACTACTACTACTACTTCTCCTACTCTTACCGCTACTGCTACGACTACTGCTTCTACTACTACTTCTACTGTCACTACTACCACTACTACTACTTCTGCTACTACTACTCCCACTACTACTACTTCTGCTACTACTACTGCCACTACTACTACTTGTACTAGTATGGCAATGACTAAGACTACTACTTTTGTTGCTTCTACTATTACTACTACCACTACTACTACTTCTACTACTACTACTACCACTATTACTACTACTGCTACTATCGCAACTACAGTTCCAATTGCTATTGCTGCTACTACTACTACTACTACTCCTACGGCTACTGCTCCTACTGCTGCGACTCCTATTGCTACTACTATTACTTCTGCTACTACTACTACTACTACTACTACAACTACAACTGTTTCTATTGCAACTATTTCTAGTACTACTACTATAGCTACTCCTACAATAGCTGCAATAGTCGTAACCGCTACTACTATTCCTACTTCTGCCACTACTGCTAGTACTATGACTATTGCTGTTACTACTACTACCCCAACTACTACTACTACTACTGATACTAATACTACTACTGCTTCTACAACTATGACGACTGCTGCTGTTGCTACTACTACTTGTTCTCCTACTACTACTTCTTCTGCTACTACTACTGCTACTACTAGTACTACTATTGCTACTACTGATACTACAGCCACAAAGACTACTACTACAGCTCGTATTATTGCCACTACTACCATTACTACTTCTATGGCAACTACCACTACTACTACGACTGTTACACTACCACAACTGCTGCCATTAATAATACTACAACTATTACTATAATTGTTGCTACTACTGCTACTTCTACTTCTAGTACTACTTCTGTTTCTACTACTACTGCTGCTACTGCTACTTTTCCTAATACTATTACTACTACAACTACTTCAGTTACTACAATTACCGCAACTCCAACTAATACTACTACTGCTACTACAACTACTGGTACTACAACAACAACAACAACTACTATTACCACTACTACTACTACGACTACTACTACCACAACTACCACTATTACCGCTACTACTATGACTACCGCTTTTGATACTACTGCTATGACTGTTGCTACTACTACTATTAGTACTACCACTATTGCTACTTCTGCTACTACTATGACAACTACTGCTACTACTGCTATTGCTACTGCTCCTGCTGCTGCTGCTGCTGCTACTGTTGCTGCTACTACTTCTACTACTACAGCTACTACAGCAACTACTATTGCTATAACTACTTATACTTCTACTACTTGTGCAGCTACTACTACTACTACTAGTACTAGTACTACTAACACTACTACTACTATTGTTATTGTTGTTGCTACTACTACTACTACTAATATGGCTACAACAATCACTATTACTGCTACTACTACTCCTACTACTATTGCTACTACTACAGCGAATACTACAACAACTACTCAAACTACTACTACTACTTCCGCAGCGACAGCTGTTGCTGCCACTGCTGCTACTACTACTGCCACTACTACTACTACTACTTCCATAACAACTACTACTGCTACTATCACTCCTACTACTACTGCTATCACTGCTTCTTCTAATACTATTGCTACTACTATTTCAATTACTATTACTATTACTTCTACTGCTACTACTACTACTACTACAACTTCTCCCATAATAGCAACAACTACCACTTGTCCTACTACTTCTACTATGCCTACTACTACTACTACTACTACATCTGCTACTACCGCTACTACTACTGCTACAATAATAACAACAACTACTCCTACTACTTGTTCAACTACTGCTACTGCTGCTACTAATCCTACTACTTAGACTACTGCTACTGCTACTATTAATAGGAGTAGGAGTAGCAGTAGTAGTAGCAATAGGAGTTGCACTAGGAGTAGTAGAAGTAGGAGGGGTTGTAGTTGTAGTAGTAGTAGTTGTTGTTGTAGCAGTAGTAGTTGTTGTTGTCATTGCAGTTGTCATAGTAATAGCATAAGTTGTTGTAGGAGTATTATTATTATTATAATTATTATTATTAGTAGTAATAGTAGTAGTACTAGTAGTTGTAGTAGTAGTAGCAGTAGTAGTAGAAGTTGCAGTAGCCTTAGTGGTAGGAGCAGTAGCAGCAACAACAACAATAATGGTTATAATAGCAGTAGTAGAGGTCGTAGTAGTAGTAGTAGTGGGAATAGCAGCAACAGTGATAGGAGTAAGAATAGTAGTAGAATTAGGAAGTTCAGTTGTAGTAATAGTAGTAGTAGTTGTTGTTGTTGTTGTAGTACTAGTAGTGGTAGTAGTAGGTGCAGTAGTAGTAGCAGTAGTACTAGTACTAGTACTAGCAGGAGAAGTAGTGGCAGTAGTAGTAGTAGGCATAGTACCAGTAGAATTAGTAGTAGTAGTAGGAGTTATAATAGTAGCATTGGTAGTAGTAGTAGTATCAGTAGCAGCATTAGTAGCCGTAGTAGCAGAAGCAGTAGCACCAGCAGTAGTAGTGGTAGTACTATTAGTTGTTGTTGTAATGGAAGCAGTAGTAGTAGTTGCTGTTGTTGTTGTTGTAGTAGTAGTTGTTCTTGTTCTTGTTATTATAGTAGTAGTTGTTGTTGTAGTTCTAATAGTAGTAGTAGTAGTAGTAGTAGTAGTAGTAGTAGTTGTTGTTGTTGTTGTTGTTGTTGCAGTAGTAGTAGTAGTTGTAGTAATAGTTGTAGAAGTAGTAGTTGTCGTAGTAGTCGAGGGCGTAAAGTAGTAGTCGATTCAGAGTAGTAGTTGTTGTTGTAGCAGTAGAAGCAATAGTAGTAGTAGCAGTGGTAGTAATTCTAGTAGTAGTGGAAGTAGTAGCTGTAGTAGTAGTAGCAGTCAAAGTAGTAGTAGTAGCCGTAGGAATAGTATTAGTAGAAATAGTAGCAGCAGTAGTAATAGAAGTAGTAGGAGTAGTAGTAGTATTAATTGAAGTAGTACTAGTAGTAGTAGTAGTAGCTATAATAGCCATTGATGTAGTAGCTGTAGTAGCAGTAGTAGGAGTAGAAGTAGCAATAGGAGTTGCACTAGGAGTAGTAGAAGTAGTAGTAGTTATTGTTGTTGTAGCAGTAGTAGTTATTTCTGTCATTGTAGTTGTCGTAGTAATAGCACAAGTTGTAGTAGGAGTATTATTATTATTATTAGTAGTAGTAGTTGAAGTAGTAGTAGTCTTAGTGGTTGGAGCAGGCAGTAACAATAGCAACAACAAGAGTGGTTATAATAGCAGCAGCAGCAGCAGCAGTAGTAGTAGTAGTAGTAATAGTAGCAGTAGTGATAGTAGTAACAATAGTAGTAGCATTAGGAGGTTCAGTTGTTGTAATAGTAGTAGTAGTTGTTGTTGTTGTTGTTGTAGTAGTAGTGGTAGTAGTAGGTACAGTAGTAGCTGCAGCAGTAGTAGTACTAGTAGGAGCAGGCGAAGTAGTGGTAGTAGTAGTAGTAGTAGGCATAGTACTAGTAGAATTAGTAGTAGTAGTAGGAGTTATAATAGTAGCACTGGTAGTAGTAGTAGTATCAATAACGGCATTAGTTGCAGCAGTAGTAGAAGTAGTAGCAGCAGTAGTAGAAGTAGTAGCACCAGTTGTAGTAGTGGTATTATTAATAGTATAGTTATAGTACCAGTTGTAGCAGCAGCAGTAGCAGCAGCAGTAGTTGTTGTTGAAGTTTTAGTAGTTGTACTTGTAGTTATTGTAGGAGTAGCAATACTAATGCTAGTAGTAATCATAGTAGCGGCATGAGTTGTAGTAGTAGTAGTCATATTATTAGTAGTAATAGTGGTAGTTGTAGTAGTAGTAGCACTAGAAGTAGTAGTAGTAATAGTAGACGTAGTAGTAGTAGTAGTAGTAGTAGTAGTAGTAGTAGTAATAGTATTGGAAGCATCAGTGGTAGTAGGTGTAGTAATGGTAGTAGTAGTCAAAGCAGTAGTGGTTGCAGTAGTGGTACTAGTTGTTGCCGAAGTGGCAGTAGTAGCAATAGTAGTAACAGTCCTAATAATAATTATAGCTGGAGTAATAGTACTAGTTCTTTTTGTGGTAGTCCTCGTAGGTGTAGTAGTAGTCGTAGTAGTAGTAGAAATAGT
>RXID01002248.1:0-10874 GCA_005019695.1 Trichopus zeylanicus subsp. travancoricus | reverse complement strand
TTCCACTACAACTACTACTATTGCTACCTCTAAAGTAATATTGCTACTACTGCTACTTATACTAGTGCTACTACTACGACTGCTATTATTGCAACTTCTACTACTAATATTACTCCTACTACTACTACAGCTACTACTACTTCTACTGCTACAACTTCTACTACTACTAGTTCTACTACTACTACTACTACTACTAGTACTACTACTATTGTTGTTGCTGCTCCTACTACAACTACTACTACTTCTACTATTACTGCTACCGCTATAACTACTCCAACTATTACTACTACTACTGTTCCAACTGCAACTACTACTCGAACTATTAGTACTTCAGCTACTACTACAACTACTTCTACTACTACTACAAATACTACTTAACTCCGTCTGCTGCTACAACTACAACAACAATAACTACTGCTACTACTACTATTACTACTACTGCTACTACTACTACTGCTACTGCTACTACTACTATTACTACTACTACAACAGCTACTACTACTACCTCTACAACTAATGTTACTATTACTACTACTAGTACCAGTACTACAGCTACAATTGCTACCATTGCAACTTGTTCTACAAATATTACTACCACTGCTACTACTACTACTACTATTACTACTACTACTACAACTACTACAACTACTACCATTACTACTACTACTACCTACTACTACTACTTGTACTACTATTGCTACAACGACTACTACTACCACTACTACTACAAGATGTACTACTACCGATGCTACTACTACTACTATTACTGCTACTACAACAACAACCACTACTACTACTTCTACTACTATTACTACTACTACTACTATTACTACTGCTACTACTACCACTACTATTGCTACTAGGACTACTAGTATGACTACTACTTCTACTACAACTACTTTCGCCACCACCGCCACCACCACCACTACTACCACTCTTCCTACTACTACTACTACTGCTGCTGCTACAACTACTACTATAACTACTACTACTATAACTACTACTACCACCACCAACAACACTACTACTACTGCTACTACTGCTAATACTGCTTCTACTACTACTACTACTATGACTACTACTACTACAACGACTACTTTTGCTGCTGCTGCTGCTGCGACTACTATTACTACTACTATTACTACTACTACTCCAACTACTACTACTAGTCCAACTGTCACTACTACACCTACTACTACTGCTACTTCTTCTACAACAACTACTATTACTGCGACTTCTACTCATACTACTGTTGTTGCGTCTGCTACTACTTCTACTACTACTACTACTACTACTATTACTACTACTACAACTACAACTACTGCTACTACTACAACAATAACTAGTACTGCTCTGTCTACTACTATTATTACCACTACTGCTACTACTACTATTACTTTTATAACTTCCACTACTACCACTATTACATCCACTACTGCGACTACTTCTGCTGCTACTCCTACTACTATCCCAACTATTTCCACTATTACTCCTAATATAACTACTCCAACTACTACTATTACTACTACTACTACAACTACTACTACTTCTACAACAATAGCTACCGCTAATACTACAACTACTACTTCTACTACTTATCTTACTACTAATAATATTGCTATGACAACTACTGCTACTACTACTGCTATTGCTTCTATTACTACAACTCTTTTTACTGCTACTACTACTACTACCGGTAATGCTACTATTACCACTACAACTTCTATTACTGCTACTACTACAACCATTACTACTGTTGCTACTGTTGCTAATACTACTACTACTACGACTTCTTCTCCTACTACTACTACAACAACTACTATTCCTCCTAATACTACTACTACTGCTGATGCTACAGCTGCTACTACTACTACGATAACAATAACTACAACTACTATTACTACTGTTATTACTACTACTGCTACTAACGATTGCTACTACTATTACTGCTAGTACTACTACAATAACAACAACTACTACTCCCACTGCAACTACTGCTACGGCTAGTACTACTACTACTACTATGCTATTTCTATTGCTACTGCTACTGCTACAACAACTACAACCATTGCTACCACTACTGCTATAGCTACTACAGCTACAACTATTACTACAATTATTACTACTACTACTATTACTACAACTACTACTACTACTGCTGCAGCTACTAAGGATACTATTTCTGCTACTGTTACTACTACTACTTCAGCTACTACGGCTACTACTTCTACTTTTGCTTCTAATACTACTACAACTATAGCCACAACAACTTTTGCAACTGCTACTATTACTGCTACTACTACAGCGACTACTGCTGCTACTACTTCTATTGACTCTCTTACAACTACTACTACTACAGCTGCTATTGCTACAACAACTATGAGTATTACTACTATTACTTCTGCTACAACAATAACTTCTTCTACTACTACTACTAGTACTACTGTTACAGCTGATGTTGCTACTACAACTGCTACTATTACAACTACTACTACTTCTACAACTGCTACTACTGCTACTACTACTACTACTGCTATTTCTACTGCTGCTGCTGCTGTTGCTACTTCGACTACTATAGTAGCTATTGGTGCTACTACTACTACTTCTACTACTGCTACTTCTACTGCTACTGCTACTTCTACTCCTACAACTACTACTTCAACATCTATGATGGCTTCTGCTACTATTACTACCACAACTGCTGCTACTACTGTTGCTGCTGCAACAATAACTAATATTATTGATACTACTAATACTATGACAGCTACTACTAATACTATGTCTACTTCCACCACTACAACAATAATAAATATTACTACTACTACTAGTAGTGCTATTGCTACTGATGCTGATGCTACTACTATTACTATTTTTTTCTGCTGCTACTATTACTACTACTATTTCTGCTACTGCTACTTCTACAACTACTACTTCTACTGGTGCTGCTACTACTACTACTACTAGGACTACGATTACTACTGCTACTACTACTACTACTACTACTACTACTACTGTTACAACAACAACTACTACTACTACAACTACAACTGAGGCTACTACAACTACTACTAGCACTATTACTACTACTGCAACTAATACTACTACTACACCTGCTGCTGCTACTTCTACTACTACCACTATTGGAACTAATACTACAACTACTCTAGTTACTGCTACAACTATTGCTTCTACTATTGCTACTATGGCTCCTATGGCTACAACTAGTGCAACAACTACTACGACTTCTATTACTACGGATGTAACTACTGCTACTACTTCTGCGACATTTGCAATTACTACTACTATTGCTACCACTACTGCTACTACTACAGCTACTACAACTCCTGTTACTACTACATCTACTAATATCACTACAACTACTACTGCTAGTACTACTACTATTGCTACTACTATTGCTACAACAACAACTACTACTACTATTACAACTACAACTACTACTACTGATACTACTACTATTGCTGCTCTAGCTGCTTCTACTGTGACTACTACTACTACCACTACAACTTTTTCTACTATTATTGTTGCTGCTGGTCCAAGTACTACTACTCCTACTACTTATCCCACTACCACTACTACTGATACTACCAATATAACTACTACAATTCTTGTTACTTCTACTACTAATACTACTGCTGCTGCTACTGCTACTATTGCTAATACTACTACTACTACTATGACTTCTCCTACTACAACTACTATTGCTGCTACTACTGCTACTACTACTACTACTATGACTTCTCCTACTACAACTATTGTTGCTGGTACTACTACTACTACTACTACTAACACTACTACTACTACTACTACTACTACTGTTGCTGCTATGACTACTCCAATAATAGCTTCTATTTATGCTATTACTTCTACTATTACTATTGGTACAACTACTATGATTTCTACTACTACTACTACTTCTAATACTACTAGTACAACAACTGCTACTGCTACCACGACTACTACTGTTACAACAACAACTACTACTACTACAACTACAACTGAGGCTACTATAACTATTACTAGCACTATTACTACTACTGCAACTACTACTACTACTACCCCTGCTGCTACTACTTCTACTACTACCACTATTGGAACTAATACTACAGCTACTCTAGCTACTGCTACAACTATTGCTTCAACTATTGCTACTATTGCTCCTATGGCTACAACTAGTGCAACAACTACTACGACTTCTATTACTACTGATGTAACTACTGCTACTACTTCTGCGACATTTGCAATTACTACTACTATTGCTACCACTACTGCTACTACTACAGCTACTACAACTCCTGTTACTACTACATCTACTAATATCACTACAACTACTACTGCTAGTACTACTACTATTGCTACTACTATTGCTACAACAACAACTACTACTACTATTACAACTACAACTACTACTACTGATACTACTACTATTGCTGCTCTAGCTGCTTCTACTGTGACTACTACTACTACCACTACAACTTTTTCTACTATTATTATTGCTGCTGGTCCAAGTACTACTACTCCTACTACTTATCCCACTACCACTACTACTGATACTACCAATATAACTACTACAATTCTTGTTACTTCTACTACTAATACTACTGCTGCTGCTACTACTACTATTGCTAATACTACTACTACTACTATGACTTCTCCTACTACAACTATTGTTGCTGCTACTACTGCTCCTACTACTACTACTATGACTTCTCCTACTACAACTACTGTTGCTGGTACTGCTACTACTACTACTACTAACACTACTACTACTACTACTACTACTACTGTTGCTACTATGACTACTCCAATAATAGCTACTATTTCTGCTATTACTTCTACTATTACTATTGGTACAACTACTATGATTTCTACTACTACTACTACTTCTAATACTACTAGTACAACAACTGCTACTGCTACCATGACTACTACTATTACAACAACAACAACTACTACTACAACTACTACTGAGGCTACTACAACTACTACTAGCACTATTACTACTACTGCAACTACTACTACTACTACACCTGCTGGTACTACTTCTACTACTACCACTATTGGAACTAATACTATAGCTACTCTAGCTACTGCTACTACTATTGCTTCTACTACTGCTACTATTGCTCCTATGGCTACAACTACTGCAACAACTACTATGACTTCTATTACTGCTACTGCAACTACTGCTACTACTTCTGCGACATTTGCAATTACTACTACTATTGCTACCACTACTGCTACTACTATAGCTACTACGACTCTTGTTACTACTACAACTACTACTGCTAGTACTACTACTACCGCAACTACTATTGCTACAACAACTACTACTACTACTATTACTGCTACAACTACTACTACTGATACTACTACTATTGCTGCTCTAGCTGCTTCTACTGTGACTACTACTACTACGACTACTAACAACTACTGCTACTACTATTTTTGTTGTTGGTCCAACTACTACTACTCCTACTACTTATCCTGCTACCACTACTACTGATACTACCAATATAACTACTACTATTCTTGTTGCTTCTACTACTAATACTACTACTGCTGCTACTGCTACTATTGCTGATACTACTACTACTACTATGACTTCTCCTACTACAACTACTGTTGCTGCTACTACTGCTACTACTACTACTACTACTAACACTACTACTACTACTACTACTATTGCTGCTATGACTACTCCAATAACAGCTACTATTTTTGCTATTACTACTACTATTACTATTGGTACAACTACTATGACTTCTACTACTACTACTACTACTTCTAATACTACTAGTACAACAACTGCTAATGCTACCACGACTATTACTACTAGTGCTACTACTATTGCTACTATTGTAACTACCACTACTATTTCTACTAACACAACTCTAGCTACCACAAGTACCACTAATGCTGCTACTACAACTGCTACTACTGTGACTACTACTGCTACTGTTGTTGCTGCTACTTTCGCTACTGCTACTACTACTACTAATACTACTACTACAGCTACTATTGCTACTACTGTTGGTACTTTAACTACTACTACTGTTATGGCAGATACTACTGCTACTACGATAGATACTACTTCTACTAGTATTGTTGTTACTACTAGTACATCTACTACTACCATTACAGCAGCCACTACAGCTATTTCTACTACTACTGCTACTACTGCTACTACTACTACTTCTATTACTACTATTACTACTTCAGCTACTACTATTACTATAACTACTATGACTACTACTACTGATACTACTACTGCTACTACTATTCCTACTACTCCTACTATTACCACTAGCAACACAACTACTACTTCTGCTGCTGCTTCTGCTAATGCTACTATGGCTACAACTAATACTATAACTACTATTACTGCTAGTATGACGACTACTACTACCACTACTACTACTTATACTACTACTGCAACTCCTATTACTACAACTACTACTGCTACTGCTGCTACTACAATGACTACAAGTAATACTACTATCCCCACGAAGCTGCTGCTGCAAGTACTCCTACTATAACTGCTGTGACTTCTACTATGATTACTACAACTACTACTATTATTGCTACGGCTACAACTCCTGTTGGAACAACAACTTCTACTACTTCTATCTCTACTACTACTATTGCTACTACAACTGGAACTACTGCTACTACAACTACTACTACTATTGCTACTACGGCTACCACGATTGATGCTATTGCTACTACTATTGTTACTGCTACTGCTTCTACTATTAATCCATCTGTTATTACCATTGCTATAACTACTATTGCTACTACAGCTACTACTACTACTACTACTACAACAATAATTACTATTATTGCAACTACTACTAGTGGTACTACTGCTACTTCTATTTCTACTACTCTGACTATTAATACTACTATTGTCAATGCTAATACTATGACTTCTAGTACTACTACTACTACTATAGTTACTATTGTTGCTGCTACTACTACTGCTGTTGCTACTGTTCCTGCTATAGCTACTACTACTGCTACTACTTCTCCTACTACTTCTACTATTGCTACAATTACTACTGCAACTACCATGACTACTACTACTAGTAATGCTACTATTACTTCCACTACTACTACTATTAGTACTACTTATTCATCTACTACTATAACTGCTGCTACTGCTGCTACTATAATAGGTACAATAACTTTGATTACTACTACTACTACCACCACAATTTCTGCCACTAATGCTTCAGCTACTGCTACTACTACTACTACTACTATTACTACTGCTATTAATACTACTATGACTACTACAACTATGACTACTACTACTACCTCTACGATTAATTACTATAACTAATGCTACTACTACTACTTTTCCCATAATAACAACTACTACTACCTCTCCTACTACTATGACTCCTGCCACTACTACTACTGCTACAACTACTACTACTTCTCCTACTACTATGACTCCAGCCGCTACTACTACTGCTGCAACTACTACTATTGCTACTACTACTACTATGACTAGTACTTGCACTACTCCCACTACTGCTACTACTACTACAAATACTTCTAATACAACTTATACTACTACTGCTACTACTGCTACAACTACTACTGCTACTGCTACTACCACTACAGCTATCGCTACCACTACTACTTCTCATACAACTAATACTATTTCTTCTACTATTACAGCTACTGCTACTACTACTATGTCTGCTATTACAACTACTACTACTGCTAGGAGTAGTAGTAGAAGTAGTAGTAGTAGTAGAAGTGGAAGTCCTAGTAACAGTAGCAGTAGTAACAGTAGTGCTGGTAGTAGTAGTAGTAGTATCAACAGCAGCAGCAACAGTAGTAGTTGTTATCTTAGTAGTAGTAGCAGTAGCAGCATTAGTGGTAGTAGTCATAGTTGAAGTAGTAGTAGTAGTAGTAGTAGTAGAAGTAGGTTTAGGAGTAGGAGTAGTAGTAGTAGTACTAATAGTAGGTGTAGCAATAGAAGTAGTAGCAGTAATAGTAGTAGCTATAGTAGTATTAGGAGGAGGAGTAGTAGTAGTAGCAGCAGTAGTAGTACCAGCAATAGCAGCAGAAGGAGTAGTAGTAGTAGTAGAAGTTGTACTAGTATTAGTAGTAGTAGTGATAGTAGCAGTAGCCATAATGGTATTTATTATAGTAGCAGTAGTAGTTGTAGCAATAGTCCGATAGATAATCGTGTATTTATTACGATTATCGTATCGTCGTATTCATCGGAGCACTTAGTTAACGCGTACCGAGTGCAGTATGCGTTGTTAGTTGTTTTAGTAGTAGTAGTGGTAGTGGTAGTAGTAGTAGTAGTAGTAGTAGTAGTAGTAGTAGTAGTAATAACGATAGTTGTAGTAGTGGTAGTAGCAATAGTAGTAGAGGAGTAGTAGTAGTTGTTGTTGTTGTAGTAGTAGTTGGAGAGGAAGTAGGTATAGTAGTAGGAAAAGTAGGTATAGTAGCAATAGTAGTGGTAGTAGCAACAGTTGCAACTACAGCAGCAGTGGTAGTATTAGCAATAGCTGTAATAGTAGTAGTGGTAGTTGTAGCTGTAGTAGCAGTAGCAGTAGCAGCAGTAGCAGCAACAGTCATACTAGTAGTAGAACTAGTAGTAGTAGCTACAGACATAGTAGTAGTAGCAAAAGTAGTAATAGTAGTAGAAATTGTAGTAGTAGTTGAAGCAGTATTAGTAGCAATAGTAATAGTAGTAGTAGCTTCAGTAGGGCAGTAGCTTTAGTAGGGCAATAGTAGTAGCAGCAGCAGCAGCAGTAGTAGCTGTAATAGTAGTAGAAGTGCTATTAATGATAGTAGTAGTAGTAGTACTCATAGTAGTAGTAGTAGTAGTAGCAGCAGCAGTAGTAGTAGTAGTAGCACCTGTAGTTGTTGCAGTCGTCATAGTAGAAGTAGTCATATAAGCAATAGTACCAGTAGTTGGAGAAGTAGTAGTAGTAGCTGTAGTAGTAGAAGTACTAGCAGTTGCAGATGTAGCAGTATTAGCCGTAGTAGTAGTAATAGTAGCAGCAGTAGTGGTCGTAGTAGTTGGAGCAATAGTAACAGTAGTAGTAGTAGTAGTAGTAGTAGTAGGAGTAGGAGTAGGAGTAGTAGTAGTAGTAGTGGTAGCAGCAGTAGTAGTAGAAGTAGCAGTAGCAGTAGAGGTAGAAGTAGTAGCGATCATAGTTACGGTTGTAGAAGTATTAGTAGTAGTGGTAGTAGTAGTATTAATAATAATACTAGTAGTTGCAGCAGTACTATTAGTAGGAGTAGCTAACAAAAGTAGTATTGGTAGTAGCAATAGTAAGAGTAGTAGTAGTAGTAGTAGTTGTAGTTGTAGTATTAGATGTAGTAGTAGCTGTAGTAGTGTAAGTAGTAGAAGTAGTAGCAGCAGCAGTAGTAGTATTAGTAGCAAGAGTAGTAGCAGTAGCACTAGTAGTAGCAATAGTAGCTATAGTAGTTGTAATAGTAGTAGTAGCAGTTCAAGCAATAGTAGTAGTAGTAGTAGTGGCAATTGAAGAAGTAGTAGCAGTAGCAGTATGAAGAGTAGTAGCTATAATAATTGTAGTAGTGGTAGTTGTAGTTGTTGTTATTGTTGAACTAGTAGTATTTATTATACTACAGTAGTAGTAATAGTAGTAGTGGCAATAGTAGTAGCAGAAGTAGTACCAGTAGTACTAGTAGTACTAGTAGTAGAAGTAGTCGCAATAATGGTAGTAGTAGTAGTAGTTGCAATATTAGTAGTAGTCAAAGTAGTAGGGGTACTAGCATTATTAGTAGTAGTAATGAAAGTAGCTATAGTAGTGGTAGAACTAGTTCTAGTACTATTAATAGTAGTAGTTGCAGTAGCAATAGTTGTAGTTATAGTAGCCATCACATAGTAGTAACAGTAATAGAAGTAGTAGCCATATCAGTGGCTGAAGGAGGAATAATAGTAAGAGTAGTAGTAGGAGCCACTAGAGTAGGAATAATAGTAGTAGCAATAAGACAAGTAGTAGTAGTGGTGGTGGTGGTCATTGTCACAATAGGAATAGAAGCGATAGTAGAAGTAGTAGTAGGCATTGTGGTAGTACTAGTCGTAGAAGTAGAAATAGTAGTGGTACTAGTAGTAGTAGTAGTAGTAGTGGTAGCAGCATGAGTAGTAGTTAGAATACATGTTGGAGAAGGAATACTAGTAGTGGTAGCAGTAGTAATACCTATTGTTATTGTTGTAGTAGGAGTAGCAGTAGAGGTAGTAGAGGTCATAGTAGTAGTAGTGGTTGTATTGGGAGTAGAAGTTGTTGTTGTTGTAGTAGTGGTAGTAGTAGTAATAGTAGTAGCAAAATCAGCAGTTGTAGTAGTAGTGGTATTAGTAGTCATAGTAGTAGTAGTCGTAGTAAAAATATTTGTAATAGGTAAGTAGTGGGGAAGTAGTAGTAGGAGTGTTACGCATAGTAGTAAGTTAAGCAGTAGCAGCAAGGATTAGAGGAGTAGTAGTAGTATAATAGTAGTAGTAGTAAAAGTCATAGTTGTAGTAATTGTTGAAATATTGCTAGAGTATTAGTTGTAGTAGCAGTAGTTATAGCAGTCGTAGTAGTAATAGCACTAGCACCAGTAGTTGTGGTAGTGGTAGTAGTAGAAATACTAGTAGCAGTAGTACTAGCCATAGAAGTAGTAATAATAGTAGTAGTAGTAGAACTAGTAGTGGTACAAGTAGTAGTAGTAGTAGTAGGAGTAGTAGTACCAGTAGTAGCAGTAGTAGAAGTGATAGTAATAATAATAATAGTAGTAGTAGTTGTTATTGTTGTTGTTGTTATTGTTATTGTAGTAATAGTAGTAGTAGTAGTAGTAGTAGTAGTAGTAGTAGTAGTAGT
>RXID01002245.1:11424-34616 GCA_005019695.1 Trichopus zeylanicus subsp. travancoricus | reverse complement strand
TATAGTAGCAGTAGCCATAATAGTTTTGGTAGTAAAATAAATAGTAGTAGTAGTAGCAGTAGCAGTAGTAGTTGTAGTAGCCGTAATAGTAGTAGTATAGTAGTAGTATCAACAATAGTAGCAGTAGTGTTGTTATAATAGTAGCAGTAGTTGTAGCAGTACAAGTAGTAGTAGTAGTAGTAGTAGTAGTAGTAGTATTAGTAGCAGCAGCATCAGCAAAAGTAGTAGTTGTTGTTGTTGTAGTAGTCGTAATAGTAGTTGTTGTAGTAGTAGTTGTTGTAATAGTCGTAGTAGTAGTAGTTGTTTGTTGGTGGTTGAGTAGTAGGAGTAGGAGGTAGCAGTTTTGTAGTATTTTTGGTCGAAGGTAGTAGCAATAGTTATGGTAGAGGTAAGCAATAGTTAGGTTGTTTTTAGTAGTAGGAAGTAAGTAGTAGTATAGTACTAGTCGTATCTATTAGTAGAAGGTAGTAGAATTAGTCGTAGAAGTAGTCTGAGTAGCCGCAATAGCTATATCGTCGTTACCGTTACCTAGTATCCATAGCAGTAGTAGCTGCCCCAAAAGTAGATAAATAGTAATAGTTATTGTTGTGTTGGTTGTAGTAGTAGTAGAGCAGCAAAAGTAAGTATAGTAGCTGTAGTTCTAATAGTGGTAGCTGTAGTTAAGCTTGCACGCAAGCAGTAGCAGTAAGCAACAGTAGTAGTAGTTGTGGTAGTTTGCAGTAGTGTTAGTAGTAGAGTAGTAGTAGTAATAGTAAATAAGTAGTAGCAGTGGCAGAAGTAGTAGCAGCCTGTAGTAGCGTAGTAGTAGCAGTAGTAGTAATAATAGTAGTAGTAGTGGTTGTTGTTGTTGTAGTAGTTAGAGTAGCAATGATAATAGGAGTTGGAGTAGGAGTAGCAGTAATGGTCGGTGTAGTAGTAGTAGTTGTAGTTATAGTCGCAGTAGTACTGATAGAAGTCGTAGTAGTAGTTGTTGTAGTATTAGTGGTAGCTGTAGTATTCGATGTAATAGTTGCGACAGGAGTTCTGGTTTTTTTAATAGTAGTACTAGCAGTAGCAATTGTAGTAGTAATAGTGGTAGTAGTAGCCGTAGTTGTAGCTGTAGTAGTAGTAGAAGTAGTAGTAATTGTATAAATAGTAGTGGGAATTGGTGTAGTAGTAGTCGTAGTAGTAGTAGTAGCCGAAGTAGTAGTGGTAGTAATAGTAGAAGTAGTAGTTGTAGAAGAAGTGGTAGTAGTTGTAGTAGTTGTGGTAGTAGTAATAGTAGGAGTAGTAGCAACAACAAAAGCAGGAGTACAAGTAGTATTAGTTATTCTTTTCCACAAATGAAGTTGTAATAGTAGTATTACTAGTAGTAGTAGGAGAAGCGATAGTAGCACCAGTAGTAGGAGCAAGAGTACTATATGTGGTAGTAGTCCTAGTAGAAGTAGAAGGAGCAGTAGGGGTTGGAGTAGGGTTTGGACTGATAGTCGGTGTAGTAGTAGTAAGAGTAGTTGGAGTAGCAGTAATAGTAATAGTAGCAGTAGTAGTAATACTAGAAGTAGTAGTAGTAGTAATAGTAGTAGCAGTAGTTGTAGCAGTAGTAGTAGTTGGTGTTGTAGGAGTAGGAGTAGTATTTGGTGTAGTAGTAGTAGTAGTAGTAGGAGTAGTCGTAGTCGTAGTCAGAGAAGTAATAATAATAGTAGTTGTTGTAGTAGTAGTAATAGTATTAGTTTTAGCAGTAGTAGCAGTAGTTGCAGTAGTAGCAGGTGTAGTAGTTCTAGTAGTTGTAGTTGTTGTAGTGGTAGGACCAGTAGTCGCTGTAATAGCAGTAGTAGGAGTATCAGTAGTTGCAATAGCATTGTTGGTAGTGGTAGTAATAGTTGTAGTAGTACTTGTAGCAGTCGTAATAGTGATAGAAGTAGTAGTAGCAGTTGTAGTAGTAGTAGTAGTAGTGGAGGTGGCGGTGGTGGTGGTAGTAGTAGTAGTACTAGTAGGAGTTATACTAGGAGTAGTAGGAGTAGCAACAACAGTAGTAGTGGTAGTAGTAGGAGTAGTAGTAGTAGTAGTCATTGTTGTAGTAGTAGTAGTAGCAATATTTGTAGGAGCAGTAGTAATAGTATTAGTAGTGGTAGTAGTAGGAGTAATAGTTGTAGTAGTAGTTACTGTTGTGCTTCTACTAGTAGTTGTAGTTGTTGTTGTTGTTGTTGTAGTAATAGTAGTACTAGTTGTTGTTGCTGTAGTAATACTCATAGTAGTAGTTGTAGCGGTACTAGAAGCAGCAGCAGCAGTAGAAGGAGAAGTAGTAGTAGTAGCAGCTGCAGTAGCAGCAGCAGGAGCAGCAGTAGTAGTAGTAGGTGTTGTTGTTGTAGCAGTAGTTATAATAGTAGGCGGAGTAGTAATAGGAGTCGAAGGAGTAGTAGTAGTTGTTGTTATTGTTGTCATTGTTGTAGTAGGGGTAGTTGTAGGAGTAGAAGTTAGAGTACAAGTAGTAGTAAGGGTTGTAGTAGTAGTATAAGTACTAGAAGGAGTAGAAGTAGTAGAAGTAGTACGAGCAGGAGTAGTACTAGTAGTAGCAGCGGCTCTAGCATTAGCAGTAGCCGCAGCAGAAGTAGAAGCAGAAATACTAGTACTTGTTGTTATAGTAGTAGTTGTAGTGGTGGTAGTAAGAGTAGTTGCAGGAGTAGGAGTAGCAATAGGAGTAGTAGCAGCAAGAGTAGTACATGTCATAGCAGCAGCAGTAGGAGTAGTAGAAGTAGCAATAGTAGTAGTAGTAGTAGTGTAGTAGTAGTATTAATAATAGTAGCGGTAGTTTTCATTCTAGTAGTAGGAATAGTAGCTGCAGTACTAGTAGTAGAAGTATTGGTAGTAGCAGTAGTAGCAACAACAACAAAAGTAGTAGTAGTAGTAGTAGTCGTAGTAGTAATTTTAGTAGTTGTAGTGGCAGTAGTAGTTGGAGTAGTTGCAGTAGCAGTAGGTGTAGTAGTAGGAGTAGAAGTTGGAGCAGGTGTAGTAGTAAGACTTGTAGTGGTAGTATTAGTACTAGAAGTAGTAGTTGTAATAGTACTAGTACTATTAGTTGTAGTAGTAGTATTTCTAGTAGCAGCAACAGTTGTAATAGACGTAACAATGATAGTTGTAGTAGTAGAAGTAGTAGTAATAGTAGTAGGAGTAGTAGTTGGAGTAGGAGCAGTAGTAGTAGTAGTAGTATTAGTTGTAGTAGTAGTGGTAGCAGTAGTAGTAGTAGTAGTAGAAGTAGTAGTAGTCATAGTAGTAGTAGTAGTAGTAGTAATAGTAGTAGTAGTAGGATAAGGTTAGTTAGTAGTAGTAAGTAGTACGTAGTAGGTAGTAGTAATAGTAGTAGTAAGTAGTACCTGTAAGCAGTAGTAGGAATTTATAGAAACGTAGAATTAGTAGTGAGGAGTAGTAGCAGTTATTTCCGGTTGTTGTTGTAGACTATTAGATGTTTTTGTACTAGTATTAGGAGTAGTGGACAAAAGTAGTTTGTAGTAGTAGTAGTAGTAATAGTTCAGTAAGGAGTTAGTCAGTTTTGTAGTAAGTAGATAGTCGTAATTAGTCCGTGGTTAGTAGTTTGGAATAGTTATAGTAAGTAGTAGTAGTCAATGATCGTCGTGGGTCGTAGGTGTCGTAGATCGTCGTTCTCGTCGATGTCCTCGCATCGTCGTCGTCGTGGTCGTCTTCGTCGCGTCGTTTGTTTTTGTTGTTGTTTGTTAGTGGTCGGTCGTCCTCGCCTCGTCGTCGAGCGTACGTCGTTGTTTTTGTCGTCTAGTCGTACTCGCACGTCTTTCGTCCCGGAATAGCAGTAGTAGATGTAGTAGTCGTAGTAGTAGTAGTAGTTGTTATAACAGTAGTTAAATTAGTAGTTGGATTAGTAGTAGGTGTAGGAGTAGGAATAGTAGTAGTAATACTAGCAGTTGTTGTAGCAGTAGTAGGAGTAGTTTTACGAATAGAAGTTGGAGTAGGATTAGTAGTAAGAGTTGCTATAGTAGCAATAGTAATAGTAGGAGTAGAAGTAGTAGAAGTAGTAGAAGTAGTAATAGTAGTAGTAGTAGTAGTAGTAGTAGTAGTAGTAGTAGTAGTAGTAGTAGTAGTAGTAGTAGTAGTAGTAGTAGTAGTAGTAGTCGTAAGGTCGTACGTCCGTCGTGCAACAGTTGTGTAGTAACAGCCGAAGCCAACAACAATAGAATAAAAATACTAGGAGTTTTGTTGTTGTAGTAGCAGCAATACTAGTTAGTAAGTATGAAGTAGTTGCTGGAAGTAGTTTGTAGTTAGCAGCCAGTGGTAGTTAGTAGTAGTATAGTAATAGTAGTAGTAGTTGTGTTGTTGTTGTTTTGGTAGATATGTGTAGCAGTAGCAGCAAGGAACCCGTAGTAAAGTTTGTTTTGTTGTAACGTAGCGGAAGCAGCCAGCAGTAGTAATAGTAGTATTTTTATTAATTAGTAGTAGTAGTCGAGTAAGTAGATAGTTGTGGTGGTGGTAGTAGTCGCAGTAGTAGTAGTTATAATAGTAGTAGTAGTAGTAGCGACACTAGTAGTGGGATCAGAAATAGTAGTAGTTGTTGTTGTTGTAGTAGTTAATGTAGTGGTTGCAGTAGAAGTAGTAGTAGCAGTTGTAGCAATTGTAGTAGCACAAGTAGTTGTTGTAGTTGTAGCTGTAGCAGAAGTAATAGTTGTATTAGAAGTAGTAGAAGTAGTTGTAGTTGAATTAGAATTTGCCATTACAATAGTAGTACTAATTGTAGTGGTAGTTGTAGTAGTTGCAGCAGTAGCCGAAGTAGTAGCAGCAGCTGTCGTAGTAATAGTAGAAGCAGCCGTAGTAGGAGCAGCAGTAGATTAAGTAGTACTAACCGCAGTAGTAGTAGTAATAGTGGTAGATGTAGTAGTAGCTGCAGTAGTATCCGTAGTAGTCGAAGTCGTAGTAATAGCAGTTGCTGTAGAAGCAGCCGAAGCAGTAGTAGCAACAGCAGCAATAGTTGTAGTAGTAGACGTAGTTCCAGTACTATTAGTAGCAGTAGTACAAGTAGTAGCAGAAATATTAGCAACAGTAGCAGTAGTAGCAATAGTAGTTCTTGTTGTTGTAGCAATAGTAGTAGCTGTAGTAGGTGCGATAGTAGTCGAGGTAGTAGTAGTTGAGTAGTAGTTATAGTAGTAGCAGTAGTTGAAGTAGTAGTAGTAGTAATATTATTATTATTAGTAGTAGTTGTTCCAGTAGGAGTATTAGTAGTACTACTAGTGGTCGTAGTAGGAGCAGTAGTAGTGGAAGGAGTTGTAGTAGTTGTAGTAGTAGTAATAGTAGTAACAGTAGTAGTAGTAATAGTTGTAATAGTAGTTGTTGTAGGGGCAATAGTAATAGTAGTAGTAGTAGTAGTAGTAGTAGTATTAGTTCTTGTAGTAGTAGTAGTAATAATAGGAACGGTAGTAATTGTAGTAGTAGTAGTAATAGAAGTTGTTGTAGTAGTAGTTGTTGTTGTTGTTGTAGGAGCAGTGCATATAGTAGTAGTAGAAGTAGTAGTAGTAGTAATAGTAGTTGTAAGAATAGGAATAGTAGTAGTAGCAGTTGAAGTGTGAGTTGTAGCAGTTATAGTAGTAGTAGTATTATTATTAGCAGTAGTAGTAGCGTCAGTAGAAGAGGTAGGAGCAGTGGTAGAAGTAGTAGTAGTAGTAGTAGGAGTAGCAATAGTAGTAGTTGTAGGAGTAGGAATAGTTATTATTGAAGTAGTAGTAGTAGTAGAAGCAGGAGTAGAAGTATTATCAGTAGTAGTAGTCGTAGTAGAAGTATTACTAGTAGTAGTATTAGCAGTAGTACTAGTACTAGTTATAGTAGAAGCAGTAGTAGTTGTAGGATAAGTAGTAGCAAAAGCAGCAGCAGTAGTAGTAGTAGTAGTTGAAGTATTAGGAGTAGTAGTAGTGGTTATAGATGTATTACTAGTAGTAGCTGTAGTAGTAACACTACTTGTAGTAGTAGTAGCAGTAGCCTGAGCAAGTGGTTTTCTAGTAGTGGTAGTAGTAGCAGAACCGGTAGTAGCAGTAGTAGTAGTAACAGTTGTAGAAGTGGCAGTAGTTACCGTAGAAGCATTAGTAGTTGTAGTGGAAGCAGTTATAGCAGTTGTAGTATTAGTTGTAGTAGCAGTAGTAATTGTAACAAAAGTTACAGGTATAGTAATAGTAGTAGTAGTAGTAGAAGAAACAATAGTAGTAGTAGTAGCAGTAGTAGTAGTAGGAGTAGTAGGAGTAGTGGTAGTAGTAGTTGCAGCAGTAGCAACAGAAGTAGTAGTAGTAGTTGCAGCAGTAGCAACAGAAGTAGTAATAGTAGTAGCAGCAGTAGTAGTAGTGATTATAGCAGTTGTAGCAGTAGTAGTTAGAGTAGTAGTAGGAGTTGGAGTAGAAGTAGCAGCAGCAGCAGTAGTGATTATAGTAGAAGTAGCAGTAGTAGTTTGAGTACTAATAGTAGTAGTAGTTGTCATAGTAGCAGTAGGAGTAGTAGTAGTATATGTTCGAGTAGTATTAGTACTAAGTGTTATAGTAGTTGTGGTAGGACTAGTAAGATTATTAGTAGTAGTAGGAGTAGGAGTAGAAGTAGTAATAGCAGTTGTAGTAGAAGTAGCAGTAGTATTTGTAGTACTACGAGGAGTCGTAGTCGTAGTTGTAGTACAAATAGTAGTAGTAGTATTAGTAGTAGTAGTAGTAGTAGTAGTAGTAGTAGTAGTAGTAGTAGTAGTATGAGCTATAGTAGTAGCAGTAGTAGTTGTAGTAGTAGTTGCAATATTAGTAGTAAAAGTTATTTTTGTAGCAGCATCAGCGGCAGCAGTAGTAGCAGTTCGTGTTGTTGTAGTAGCCATAGTGGTAGTTGTAGTGGTAGAAGTATTAGTAGTAGTAGCTGTAGTAGTACTACGACAACTAGTACTAGTAGTAGTACTACCAGTAGTAGTAGTAGTAGTAGTCATTGTCGTCATTGCAGTAGTAGTAGTAGTAGTAGTAGTAGTAGTACTAGTAGTAGCAGTAGCAGTAGGAGTAGTAGTATTAGTTCTAGTAGTAGTACTAGTAGTAGCAATAATAGTAATAGTAATAGTAGCTATAGCAGTAGAAGTAGTAGTAGTAGGAGCCATAGTTAGAGTAGTAGGAGTAGTAGGAGTAATAGTAGTAGTAGTCATAGTAGTAGTAGTATGAGTAGTAGTAGTCGTAGTAGCAGTAGTTGTAGCAGTAGTAGTAGTAGTGGGAGTAGTAGTGGGAGTAGTAGTAGGAGTAGTAGTAGGAGTAGGAGTTGTGTAGGAGTAGTAGTGGGAGTAGTAGTAGTGGTAGGAGTAGGAATAGTTGTTGTAGTAATAGCAGTAGTAGTAGGAGTAGTAGTAGTAATAGTACTAGTAGTAGTAGTAGTATTACCAGCAATAGTAGTAGTAGTAGTGCTTGTAGTTGTAGTATTAGCAGTACTACTTGTACTAGTAGTTGTAACAGCAGCAATAGTAGTAGGAGAAGGAGCTATGGTAGTACTAGAAGTAGTAGTAAAAGCAGTACTTGTAGCAGTAGCCATAGTAGTAGTGGCAGTTGTAGTGGTAGTAGTTGCAGTAGTAGTAACAATCATCGTAGCAACATCATAGTGGTAGCTGTTGTAGTAGCAGTAGTTGTAGTAGTAGTAGCAGTTGGAGCATCAATTGGTTCAGTAGTCGTAGTAGTAGTAGCAGTACTAGCAGTAGTAGTCGTAATTGTTGCGGAAGTAGCAGTATTTGCAAAAGTAGTAGTAGTAGTAGTACTACTTGTAGAAGCAGTTAGAATAGTAGCATTATTAGTTGCAGTAGCAGTTGTACTGATAGTAGTAGTAGTTGTAGTAGAAGTTATAGCAATAGTAATAGTAATAGTAGTAGTAGAAGAAGCAGTAGTAGTAGCAGGAGAAGTAGTAGTAGTAGGAGTGGTAAGAGTTGTGGTATAGCAACAACAGCAGGAGTAGTAGTAGTAACTACAGCAGTAGCAGCAGTAGTAGATGTAGTTGTAGTAGTAATAGTAGTAATAATCGGAGAGGTAGTGGGAGTAGGAGTTGGAGTTGTACGAATAGTAGTGGTAGTTGTTGTAGCAACAGTTGGAGTAGTAGTAGAAGAAGTTGGAGTATGACTAGTAGTAGTTGGTAGTAGTATCAATAGTAGTATTAGTATTAGTAGCAGTAGTAGTTGTAACTGTACTAGTAGGTGTAATAATTGTTGTAGTAGTATTAGTAGCAGTAATAATAGTAGGAGTAGCAGCTGTAGTAGGAGAAGCAGTGGTTGTAATAGTAGTTGTTCCTATAGTAGTAGTAGTAGAAATAGAAGTAATAGTAGAAGGAGTGGTAGAAGTAGTAGTAATAGTTATAGTAGTAGCAATAGTAGAAGTAGGAGTGTTAGGAGTAGCATTTGTAGTACTAGTAATAGTAGAAGCAGCCATAGTAGTAGTAGTAGCAGCAGCATTTGTAGTAGTAGAAGTAGTAGTTGGAGTTGTAATAGTTGTAGCGTGGTAGTAGTTGCTGTGGAGGTTTTCGTAGTTGTAGTAGATGTAGAAGTGGTGGTAGTAGTAATAAGTAGTAGTAGTAGTAGTAGTAGTAGTAGTAGTTAGTATTAGTAGTAGTAGTAGTAGTAGTAGTAGTAGTAGTAGTAGTAGTAGTAGTAGTAGTAGTAGTAGTAGTAGTAGTAGTAGTTCCTGTAGTAGCAGCAGCTGTAGCAGCAGCAGTAGTAGTAGTAGTAATAGTAGTAGTAGTAGTAGCAACAGTAGTAGTAGCAGGAGTACAAGGAGTAGTAGTGGTAGTAGTTATTGTCGTAGTAGTGGTATGAGTGGCAGCAAGAGTGTGAGTAGGAGTAGGAGTGGTAGTCACAGTAGTAGTAGTAGAGGTAGTAATAATAGTGGTATGAGTAGAAGTAGCAGTTGCCGTAGTTGTATTAATTATTGTAGTAGTAGTAGCACGAGCAGTAGTAGTAGTAGCAGCAGTAGTTTAAGTAGCTGTAGTTGTAGGTGTTGTAGTTGTAGTTGGTAGTAGCATTTATAGTAGTTGGAGTACCAATATTAGAAGGAGTAGTCGTAGTTGTAATAGTAGTTGTAGTATTAGTAGTAGTAGGATTAGCTGCAGAAGCAGCAACTGTTCTAGTAGTAGTTGTTATTATTGTTGTTACTGTGGAAGAGGTATTAGTAGTTATAGCAGTAGTATTACTAGCAGTATGAGCAACAGCAGTAGTAGCAACAGCAATAGCAGTAGCTGAAGTACAAGTAGCAGCTGTAGTAGGAGTAGTAGGAACAGCAGAAGGAGTAGAAGCAGCTGTAGGGGTAGTAGTCGGTGTAGCAATAGTATGAGTAATAGTACTAGTATCAGAAGTAGTTGTAGTAATAGTAGCAAATGTAGTAGTAGTAATAGTTATTGTAGTATTAGTAGCAGTAGTAGTCGTAGTGGTAGGTGTAGTATTTGTGGAACTAGTAGTTGTTATAGTAGTAGGAGTAGCAGCAATAGGAGTAGTAATGGTACTAGTAGTATTAGTAGTAGTAGTGGTGGTAGTAGTAGTAGTAGTAGTAGTAGTAATAGTAGTAGTTGTAGAAGTGGTAGCAGTAGTAGTAGAAGTAGAAGTAGTAGTTGGAGTTGTTGTAGTAGTCATAGTAGCAGTAGCAGCAGAAGTAGTAGTTGTAGCAGTAGTATTATTAGTTGTAGAAGAAGTAATAGTAGCGGTAGCAATAGTAGTGGTAGTGGTGGAAGTACTAGGAGCAGCAGCAGGAGTAGTAGTAGTAGTAGTACTAGTTGTTGTAGTTGTTGTAGTAGTAGCAGTAGTAGTAGCAGTAGTTGTCGTAGCAGTAGCAATAGCAGTATTGATAGTGGTTGTAGTAGTAGTAGTTGTTGTTGTTGTAGAAGTAGTAGTAGTGGTTTGAATAGTTATAGGAGAAGGTGTAGTAGTAGGAGTAGTAGTATGAACAGTAGTAGAGGAGTTTTAGTTGTAGTAGTAGTATTGGTAGTAGTAGTAGCAATATTAGTAGTAGAGGAGCTAGTAATAGTGGTAGTAGTAGTAGAAGAAGTAATAGTCATAGTAGGAGTTGGAGTAGGAGTGGTAGTAGGAGTAGTAGTAGTAGTAGTAATAATTGCAGTAGGAGTTGTAGTAGGAGTAGTACCCAAAGTAGCTTAGTTCTAGTAGTAGTAGTAGTAGCAGCAGCAGTTGTAGCAGATGTAACTCTAGTAGTAGTTGTAGTTGTAATAGTAGTAATAGTAGTAGCAGTAGTTGTAGCAGTACTAGTAGCTTAGTATTAGAAATAGCATGTTAAGTAGTAGAAGAAGTTGTTGTTGTTGTAGTTATTGGAGAAGTACCGGTAGTAGCAACAGTAGTTGTTGTTGTTGTTGTCGTAGTAGTAGTACTGGTTGTTGTAATTGTAGTAATAGCAGCAGTAGTAGAAGTTATAGTAGTTATAACAATTGTAGCAGTAGCTGTAGTAAGATTTGTAGCAGAAGCAGCAGTAGTAGTACTAGTAGTAGTAGCAGTGGTATTGGTAGTAGTAATAGGCATAGGAGTAGTATTTGTTGTAGTAGTAGCAGTAGTATAAGTTGTAGTAGCGGTAGTAATAGTAGCAGCAAAAGAAGTAGTAGCAGTAGTAGTAAGAGTTATATTAGCAGTGTTGCAGAAGTAGTAGTTCTAGCGGTAGTAGTTGTAGGAGTTGCTGTAGCCAAAGCAGTAGAATTACCAATAGAAGTTGCAGTTGTAACAGTAGTAGTAGTATTAGGAGCACTAGAAGTAGCAGAAGTTGATGTAGTAGTGGTAGCTATTGCAGCAGTAGCAGAAGTTGATGTAGTAGCAATAACAGTAGCTATAGCTATACAAGTAGTAGCAGTAGTAGTAGTAAAAGGAGGAGGAGTAGTAGTAGTAGCAGTAGCCGTAGTCGTAGTAGTAGTAGTAGTGGTAATAGCAGTATGAGCTATAGCTGTAGTAGTACAGAAGTACTAGAAGCAATAGTAGTTGCAGTAGTAGAAGAAGTAGCACTCGTAGATGTAGAGCAAAAGTAGAAGTAGTAGTAGTAGTAGTAGTAGCAGTAGTAGTAGCAGTAGTAGCAGTTGTAGCAGTTGTAGTAGATGTAGTAGTTGTAGTATTAGTTATAGTAGCGGTAGAAGTAGTATTATGAGAAGTAATAGTAGTAGTAGTAGTAGCAATAGTAGTAGTAGTATTAGTATTAGTAGTAGTGGTAGTAATAGTTGTTGTAGTACTAGACATAGTAGTTGTAGTCGTAGTAATAGTAGCAGAAGTAGTAGTTGCAATCGTAGTAGTAGTCATTGTAGTAGTAGCAGTAGTTGTAGTAGTAGTAGTTGTTGTTGTGTTATTAGTGTTAGTAGTAGCAATAGTAGTAATAGTAATAGTAGTTGTTACTGTAGTTGAAGAAGAAGTAGTAGTAGTAGTTGTTGTTGTTGTAGAAGTAGTAGTAGTCGCTGTGGTGGTAGTAGTAGTTGCAGCATTAGTAGTAGAAGAAGCAGCAGTAGAAGAAGTATTAGTAGTTGTAGCCGCTGTAATAGTAGTCGTGGTGGTGGTAGTAGTAGTAGTAGTTATTGTTGTTGTTGTCATTGTTGTAGTAGTAGTAGTAGTAGTAGTAGTAGCAGCCGCAGCAGTAATAATAATCGTAGTAATATTAGTAATATTAGTAGTAGCAATAGTTGTAGTGGTAGCTAGAGCAGTAGTAGTCGTGGAAGGCATAGCACAAGTTAATGTAGTAGCAATAGCAGCAGCTACAGCTATAGTAGTAGTAGCAGCAACAGTAGTAATAGTAGTAGTTGTTGTAGTTGTATTAGATGTAGTAATAGTAGTGGAAGTAGTACTAGTAGTTGTAGTAGTACAGAAGTAGTAGAAGCAGTAGTAGTTGTAGTTGTAGAAGAAGTAGCACTCGTAGATGTAGAGCAAAAGTAGCAGCAGCAGCAACAGTAGTAGCAGTAGTAGTAGTAGTAGCAGCGGTAGTAGTTGTAGTAGAAGTAGTAGTAGTAGTAGCAATAGTATTAGCTATTGTAGTAGTAGCAGTAGCAGTAGTAGTATGAGGAGTAATAGTAGTGCTAGTAGTTGTAGTAGTAGTGGCAGCAGTAGTAGTAATAGCAGTTGTCGTAGATGTCATAGTTGTAGTTATTGTTGTAGTAGATGTAGTTGTTGTAGCAGTCTTTGTAGTATTAGTTGTTGTAGTAGTAGCTATGGTTGTGGCAATAGTAGCAGTAGCGACAGCAGTAGTAGTAGTAGCTGAAATAGTAGTAGCAATAGTAGTAGTAGTCATTGTAGTAGTAGCAGTAGTTGTAGTAGTAGTAGTTGTTATTGTACTAGTAGTGTTAGTAATAGCCGTAGTAGTAATAGTAATAGTAGTCGTCGTTGTAGTAGAAGTAGTAGTAGTTGTTGTTGCATTTGTAGTAGTAGTAGTCAATGTGGTAGCTGTTAGTTGTAGCACTAGTACTAGTAGTTATACAAGTAGTGTTGTTTGCAGTAGTAGTAGCAATAGTAGTAGTTGCAGTAGTAGCAGCAGCAGTAATTGTAGATGCAGCAGCAGCAGCTGTAGTAGTAGTAGTAGTAGTAGTGAAAGTAGTAATAATAACAGCAGTAGTCGCAATAGTTGCAATAGTTGTGGCCGTAGTCGTAGGAGCAGCAGCAGTAGTAATAGTTATAAGACTACTAGTAGCCATAGTAGCAGTTTTGATAGTTGTAGTAGTAGTAGCAATTCTAGTAGTAGTTGTAGTTGCTATAGTAGTGGTTCTAGAAGTAGTAGCAGTAGTTATAGTAGTAGTAGTAGTTGAAGTAGTTGCAGGTATTCTAGTAATAGTAGTTGGAGAAATAGCAGTAGTAGGAAGAGTAGCCATAGTAGCAGCAGTATGAGCAGTAGTACCATTAGTGGTAGTAGTTGTTGTTGTTGTTGTAGTAGTAGTAGTAGCGGCTATAGTAGTAGTAGAAGTAGTAGTAGAAGCTATAGTAGTGGTAGTAGTGGTAGTAGTAGTAGAAGCAGTAGCAGCAAAACCAATAATAGTAGTAGTTATTCTAGTAGTACTAGCATTAGCAGTAACATAGAAGTTGTTGCAGCAATAGCAGCAGTAGCAGATGTAGTAGTAGTAGTAGTAGTAGTAGTAGTAGCACTAGCAGTAGTAGTAGTAGTATTAGCAGCAGCAGTAGTAGTTGTAGTAGTACTTGGAAAAGTAGAAGTTGTGGTAGTAGTAGTCATCGAAGAAGTGGTAGTAGTAATCGTAGTAGTAGTAGAAGTAATAGTTGCAGTGGTGGTAGTAATTGTAGTAGTAGTTGTTGTAGCAGTAGTACCAGTAGTAGTAGAAGTTGTAGAAGTAGTATTAGTAGTAGTTATAGTAGAAGTTGCAGTAGTTATAGTAGTAGCAGTATTAGTAGTAGTAGTAGCAGTTGCAGCAGTAGTGGTGGTGGTGGTGGTGGTGGTGGTGGTAGTAGTAGAAGTAGTAGTAGTAGTAGTAGTAGTAGTAATAGTAGTAATAGTAGTCGTGGTGGTACTAGTTGTAGTAGTAGTCAGAGTAGCAATAGTAGCAGCACAAACAAGAGTAGTAGTAGTGGTAGTATTAGTAATAGTAATAGTAGTAGTAGTGGTAGTTGTAATAGTAACAGTAGTTGTAGCTGCCGTATTAGCAGTGGTAGTAGCAGTAATAGTAGCAGAAGGAGAATTAGAGTTTTACTCGTAGCAGTAGTAGCAACAGGACTAGTAGTAGTAGTATAGGTTGTAGTAGTTGCAGTAGTGGTATTAGTAGGAGCCATAGTAGCAGAAATAATAGTAGCGGTTGTGGTTGTAATAGTAGAAGCGCCTGGATCAGAAGCAGTAGTAGCAGTATTGGTGGTTGTAGCAGTAGTAGCCGTATTAGTACTAGTAGTGGCAATAGCCATTATAGGAGCAGTGGTAGCTAAAGTAGTAGAAGTAGTAGCATTATTAATAGCAGCAGTAGTGGCTGTAGTAGTAGAGGTAGCAGTAGTAGCAGTAGCATTAGAATGAGTTGCAGTAGTAGCAGTAGCAATAGTTGTAGTAGAAGCTAAAGTTCTAGTAGTAGCTGTGGTAGCTATAGTAGTAGTAGTAGTAGTAGTAATAATAATACTGGTAGCCGTAGTAATAGTAGTAGTTGTAGTAGTAGTAGTAATAGTAGTAGTAGTAGTAATAGTAGTAGTAGTAATAAGAGCAGCAGCAACAGTAGTAGAAGTAGTAATAATAATAGTGGTAGTAGTAGTAATAGTAGTAGTCGTAGCGACCGTAGTAGTTATAGAAGTAGTAGTTGCAGTAGTTGTAGTTGCAGTAGCAATAATAGCAATAGTCGTTGCCGTAGTAGTACTAGTAGTACTAGTAGTTGCAGTAGTGGTTGTAGTAGGAGGAGTAGCTGCAATAGTAGTAGCAGTAGTCGTTGTAGTAATAGTGACAACTATAGTAATAGTATTAGGAGTAGCAGCAGTAGTAGTAGTAGAAGTAGTAGTAGTAGTAGTAATAGTAGGAGTATCAATAGTACCATTGTAGGTTGTAGTAGTAGCAGAAGTAGGAGTAGTAGTTGTTGTAGCAAAAGCTGTTGTAGTATTGATGGCAATGGTAGTAGTAGTAGTAGTTGGAGCAATATTCCTAGTAGTAGTAGTAGGAGTATCAGTTGAAGTAGTAGTTGAAGAAGTAATAGTAATTGTAGAAGTAACAGGATTATCATTAATGAAAATATTACGTGTATCAGTAGTAGGGGTTGTAGTAGTACTAGTAGCAGTAGTAGAAGTAGTAGGAGTAGTAGTAGTTGCAGTTGTAGCAGAAGCAGTAGTATTAGTAGTAGGTGCAGTAGTTGTCATAGCAGCGATAGTAGTAGCAGTAGTAGTCATAGCTGTAGTAATAGTTGCAATAGTGGCAATAGTATTAGTACCAGTAGTTGTAGTAGGTGCAGTAGTTGTCATAGCAGCGATAGTAGTAGCAGTAGTAGTACTAGTTGTAGTTGTAGTAGTAGGAGAAGTAGTAGTAGCAGTAGTGGGAGTAGTAGTAGCAGAAATTTTAGTAGTTGTAGTAATAGAAGTAGTTGGAGTAGTAGGAGTTATAGTAGTAATAGTCATAGTAGTTGTAGTAGTAGTTGTTGTTATTGTTGTCGTAGTAGTAATCGTAGCAGTAGTAGTGGCAGTAATAGCAGTAGCCGCAGTAGAATTTGTAGTAGTTGTTGTAGTTGTAGTAGTACTAGTTTTAGTAGTTGTAGAAGCAATAGTAGCAATTGTAGCAGTAGTAGCAATAGTAGTAGTAGCATTAGTTTTAGTAGTTGGGGTAGCAGTAGTAGTAGTTGTACTCGCAATAGTGGTTGTAGCAGTGGTAGTAGCAGTAGTTGTAGTAGTAGAAGATGTAGTAGTGGCAAAATTGGTATTTGTAGTAGTAACAGCAGTAATAGCTATAGTAGTAGTTGCAATAGTAGTAGCAGTAGGATTAGGAGTAGGAGTAGTAGTACAAGCTATAGCAGTAGTAGAAGTAGTAGTAGTAGTAGCTATAGCAATAGCAGCAGCAGTAGTTATTGTTGTAGTTGTAGTAGTAGTAGGAGCAGTAGTAATAGAAGTAGCTATAGTTGCAGTAGTAGCAGTAGTTATTATAGTAGTCGCAATAGCAGCAGTAGTAGTAGGATTAGTAGTAGTACCAGTAGTAGTAGCAGCTGTCGTAGCAGTAGTAGTTGTATGAGTAGTAGTAGTAGTAGCAGTAGCAGTAGTAAGTCTATAGTTAGTAGTAGTGGTAGTAGTAGCTATAGTAGCAGTAGTAGTAGAACTGGAAGCAGTAGTTGCAGTAGTTGTAGGCCTAGTATTAATAGCAGCAGTAGCCATAGTGGCAGTCGTAGTAGTCGTAGTTGTGATAGCAAAAGTAGTAATAGTAGTAGTAGTAGTAATAATAATAGAACTAGTAGTGGTAGTTGTAATAATAATAATAGTAGTAGTAGTAGTCCTCATAGTAGCAGAAGTAGTTTTTGTAGGGGTAGCAGTAGTGCTAGTAGCTGCAGTAGTAGTAGTATTTATAGTTGTGTGAGACGCATTAGTAGTACCTAAAGTAGAAGCAGCAGTAGTAGTAGAATTAGTTGTAGTAGCCTCAATGATATTAGTAGTAGTAGCAATAATAGAGGCAGACGCAGTAGTAGTAGTCGTAGTAACAACAATTGTTATAGTAGTCGTAGCAATAGTGTTAGTGTAGTTCTAGTTGTAGCAGTAGTATTAATGTAGTAGTAGAAGAAGTGGTTGGAGAGGCAGTTGTAGTAGTAGCAGTAGTAGTAGTTGTAGAAGTAGTAGTGGTAGTAGTGGTTGTAGTAGTATTAGTCGTACTAGCTGCAGTAGTAGTAGTCGGAGTGGTAGCAGTAGTAATAGGAGAAGTAGTATTTGCTGTAGCAGTTGTGGGCGTAGCAGCAGTAGTTATAGTAGTAGCAGTAGTAGCAATAGTAGTAGTAGTCGGAGTGGTAGCAGTAGTAATAGGAGAAGTAGTATTTGCTGTAGCAGTTGTGGGCGTAGCAGCAGTAGTTATAGTAGTAGCAGTAGTAGCAATAGTAGTAGTAGTCGGAGTGGTAGCAGTAGTAATAGGAGAAGTAGTATTTGCTGTAGCAGTTGTGGGCGTAGCAGCAGTAGTTATAGTAGTAGCAGTAGTAGCAATAGTAGTAGTAGTCGGAGTGGTAGCAGTAGTAATAGGAGAAGTAGTATTTGCTGTAGCAGTTGTGGGCGTAGCAGCAGTAGTTATAGTAGTAGCAGTAGTAGCAATAGTAGTAGTAGCAATAGTAGTCGTAGTAGTAGCTATTGCAGTAGTTGTAGTAGTAGAAGTAACAGTAGTAGTAGTAGTAGTACTGGCAGAAGTAGTAGTAGTAGTAGCAGCATTAGTAGTAGCAATAGTAGTTGTCATTGTAGCAGTCATTCTAGTAGCAGAAGTACTAGCTGTAACCATAGTAACAGTAGTAGCAAAATTAATAGTTGTAATTGCGACTGTAGTAGCCAAAGTAGTCATAGTTTTAGTAGCAATAGTAGCAGGAACATTAGTAATAGTATTAGTAGTAGGAGTATTAGCAGCAGCAGCAGCAGTAGTAGTAGTAGTAGCGATAGCAGCAGAAGCCTTATCAAAAGAATTAGTAGTAGCAGCAGCAGTAGGAGTAGGTGTAAGGGAACAAGTGGTACCAACAGTAGTAGTAGTAAAGTTGTTGTAGATTTTGTAGTAGCAGTAGTAGCGTGAGTGGCAATGGTTGTAGTGGGAGCAGTAGTAGCTGTAGTAGTTGCAGTAGCTACAGAAGTAGTGGTAGTAGTAGGCATAGTAGTAGTTGTAGTGTCCGAAGTAGTAGTAGTAGGAGAAGTAGTAGCAGTGGTAGTTGTGGTCGTAGTAGTGGTAGTAGTAGTAGAATTAGTAGTAGTGGTAATAGTAGTAGTTGTTGTAATAGTAGTAAAGTACTAGCCGTAGTAGTAATATGAGTAGTAGTGGTCATAGTAGTGATAGTTGTAGTGGTTCTAGTAGTGGTAGTAGTAGTAGCAGTCGTAGTTGTAGTGGTTGTAGCAGTGGTAGTAGTAGCAGTCGTAGTAGTGACAATGGCAACAATAGTAGTAGTAGCAATAGTCATAGTAGTAGTCATAGTAGTAGTAGTCACAGTAGTTGTTGTAATAGTCGTTGTAGTAGTAGTAGTAGTAGTAGTAGTAGTAACAAAGAAGCAATATGAGTAGTAGTACTTACTGTAGTAGGAGCAGTAGTAGTAGTAGTAGAAGTAGTAGTAGGAGTGGTAGAGGTAGTATTAGTAGTAGGAGTATTAGGAGTAGTACTAGTAGTACTAGTAGTATTAATTGCCGGAATAGTAGTAGTAGTAGTAGTTGTTGTTGTTGTTGTTGTTGTATTAGTAGTGGTAGCAGTGGCAGTAGTAGGCATTGTACTAGTAGTAGTCATAGTAGCATGCGTAGTAGTACTAGTAGTAGTAGGAGTACAAGTAGTAGCAATAGTACTTGTAAAAGTACTAGTAGTCGTAGTAGAAGCACGAGTAGTAGCAATAGTAGCAGCAGTAGTAGTAGTAATAGTATTATTAGTAGTTTTAGTGGTAGTAGTATTAGAAGGAGTGGTTGTAGCATTAGTAGTACTAATAGTAGTTGTAGTAGTAGTAGTAGTAATTTTAGTTGTAGGAGTAGTACTAGTAGTAGTAGTAGTAAGTGCAGTAGTAGAAGTTGGAGTATGGGTAGCAATAGTAGTAGGAGTAGTAGTCATAGGACTAGGAGTGTCAGTAGCGATAGCAGTAGTAATTGTAGTTGTAGTAGTAGTAGCTGTAGTAGTAGTAGCAGTTGTTGTAGGTGTTCTAATAATAGTAGTAACTGTAGTAGTAGTAGTTGTTGTTGTTATTGTTGTTGTTGTTGTAGCAGTAGTGGCAGTAGTATTAGTGGCAATATCGGTAGTAGTAGTAATCGAAGTAGAAGTAGTAGTTGTAGTGGAAGTTGTAGTAGTTGTAGTAGTCATAGTAGTTGTAGTTGTCGTAGTTGTTGTTGTAGGAGTATTAGCAGTAGTAGTAGTAGGAGTAGTAGTAGTAGTAGTAGCAATATCAATAGTAGTAGTGGTAGGAGTCGCAGTAGTAGTGTTAGTAGAAGTTGTAGTAGAAGTAGTAGTACTAGTAGTGGTAGGAGGAAGAGGAGGAGGAGGAGTAGAACTAGTTGTAGGAATCGGTGTATGAGTAGTAGTTCTTGGAGTATTCCTCGTAGGAGTATTAGTAGTAGCAGTTGTAGTGGTACGAGTAATAGTAGTAGTAGCAATAGTAGTAGCGGTGTTAGTAGGAGTAGCGGTTGTGTTAATCGCAGAAGTCATTCTAGATGAAGTAGTAGTAGTAACAACAGTCGTAGTAGTATGTTGTAGTAGTAGCAGCAGTGGTAGTAGTAGTATTAGTAGTATTAGTAGTAGTAGTCGTAGAGGTACTAGTAGCAGTGTTAGTAGAAGTACTTGTAGTAGCAGCAACAGTAGTAGTAGTTGTAGCAGCATCAGCAGCAGTAGTGGTGGCAGTAGAAGTCGCAATAGTAACAGTAGTAGTAGCATTAGTAGCAGCAGCAGTAGTAGTAATAGTGGCAGTAGAAGTACTAGTGGTAGCATTAGTAGTATTATTAGCTGCAACAGTAGTAGTAGCTATAGCAGTAGTAGCAGATGAAGTCATAGTAGCCATTGTAGCAGGAGTAGCAACAGTCGTAGTTGTAATAGTTGTAGTTGTTGTAATAGTGGTAGTGGTGGTGGTGGTGGTGGTACCAGTAGATGTAGTACAGTAGTAGCAGTAGTGGTAATAGTGGTAGTAGTGGCAGTAGTAGCAGTTGTAGTTTTAGTAGCAGCAGCAGCAGCAGTAGTAGTACTAGTAGTAGTTGTAGTGCTACTAGTAGTAGTAATAGTAGTAGTAGTAGTGGTAGTAGTAATAGTAGTCGTGGTTTTAGTAACAAAAGTAGCTGTAGTAGTGGTTGTAGTAATAGTGGTAGTAGTTGTGGTTGTAGTGGTAGCAAAAGTAGTAGTAGTAGTAGTATTAGGAGTAGGAGTTGTTGTAGTAGTAGTTGCAGTAGCAGTATTAGCAATAGCAGCTGCAGTAGTAGTGCTAGTTTTTGTTGTAGTAGCGGAAGCAGTAGTAGTAGTAATAGTAGCTATTGCAATAGTTGTTGTTGTAGCAACCATAGTTCTTTTAGTGGTAGTAGTATTAGCAGTAGTAGCAGTACTAGTAGTAGTAGTTGTTGTTGTATTAGCAGTTGTAGCAATTACGCTAGTAGTAGTCGTAGTGGTTGTCGCAGAAGTAGCAATACCAGTAGTAGTAGTAGTAGTAGTAGAAGTAGTAGTAGAAGTCACAGAAATAGTAGTTTGAGGAGCAGTAGTACTAGTGTAGTTAGCGGTAGCAATAGCAGCAGTAGCAGCAGTTGTAGTAACAGTAGTTATAGTAGTAGAGAAATTGTAGCTAAAGTTATAACAGTAGTACTATTAGTACTAATAGCAGCATCAGTAGTAATAGTTGTAGTAGTTGCAGTATTAGGAGTAGTTGCACCAATAGTAGTAGCAGCAATTTTAGTAATTGTAGTAATAGTAGTAGTTGAAGTAGTATTAGTAGTAGTAGTCGTAGCAAAATTAGTAGTCGTAGCAGTTGCAGCTATTGCTATTGAATCATCCCCAGTAGTAGTAGTTGCGGTAATAGCTGGTGCAGATGTTGTAGAATTAGTAGCAATGAAGTTAGTAGAAGCAGTACTCGTAGCAGCAGCAGCAGCAGCAGCTGAAGTAGCTACCAGAGTAGTAGTAGTAGTAGTAATAGTAGAAGCAATAGCAGTCTAGTAGCAATAGTAGTAGTAGTACTTGTAGTAGTTGTAGGAGAAGTAGAGCGGTAGCAGTACTTGTAGCTGCAGTGGCTACTACAGTAGCTGTAGTACTAGTAGTAGAAGTAGTAGTAGAAGTAGCAGTAGTTGTTGGAGTAGTAGTGGGATTAGCTATTTTTATAGAAGTAGTAGTAACAGCAGTATTTGTTGTTGTAGTAGTAGCACTAGTAGTAGCAGCAGTAGCAAACAGAGCAGTTGTAGTAGTAGTAGTAGTAGTAGTACTATCAGTAGCAATAGTAGCAGTAGTACTAGTAATTGTAATAAAAATAGTAGTAATAGTATTAGTAGTAGTAGCTGTACTAGTAGTACTATTCGTGGTAGTAGTTGTTGTTGTTGTAGTTGTTGTAGTAGTAGTAGAGGTACTAGTAGTAGTCATCGTGGTAGCAGTAGTAGTTGTAGATCTTGTAGAAGCAGTAGTTGTCGGAGTTGTAGTAGTTGCAGAAGTAGTAGAAGTAGGGGAAGAAGTAGTAATAGTTGTAGTAGTAGTACTGGTAGCAATAATAGCAGTGGTAGAAGGCGTAGTAGTATTAGTAGCATTCGTAGTATTAGTAGTATAAGAAGTAGTAGTTATTGCAGCAGTAGTAGTAACGGTAGCAATTATAGTAGTAGTAGTAGTAGTAGAAGAAGTGCAAGCAGCTGCAGTAGTAGTAGTTGGAGCATCACTAGCAATAGTAGTAGTAGTAGCAGTAGAAGTAGCAATAGTAGAAGCTACAGCAGTAGTAGTGGCCTAGTAGCACTAGTAGTAGTATTACTAGGAGTAGCATCACTTATAGCAGTAGTAGTAGTTGTCGTACAAGTAGTGGTAGTTGAGGAGTAGTAGTATTAGTAGTAGTGGCAGAAGTTATAGTAGTGGTAGCAACCATTCGATGGGGTGCAGCAGCATTAGTAGTTGTAGTAGTAATAGCAATAGTAGTAGTAATACTACTACTAGTAGTAGTTGTAGTAGTTGTAGTAGTAGTTGCGGCTATAGTAGTTGTAGTTGTTGCAGTTGCAATGGCGCTAGCAGTAGTAGTAGCAGTAGTGGCAGTAGTACCAGTAGCAGCCGCCGCCATAGTTGTTGCAGTAGTACTATTATTAGTAGTAGTAGTAACAATAATAGTAGTTGCAGTAGTAGTAGCATCAGTAGTAGTAGTAGCAGTAGTAGCAACAGTAGCAGCAATAGTAGTAGTACTTGTAGTAGCAGCTGTAGTAGTAGTAGTAGGAGCAGTAGTAGTTGCAATAGTAGTAGTGCTAGTGATAACAATAGTAGTAGTAGTTATAGCAGTAGTAGCAGTAGTATTAGCAGAAGTAGTAGTCGTCGTAGTAGGAGTAGAAGTAGTAGTAGTAGTAGGAGTAGAAGTAGTATTAGCTGTGGCTGTAGTAGAAGTTGTAGAAGCACACGGAGAAGTAGTAGTAGTAGCCGCAGCAGTAGTAGTAGTAGGACTAATAATTATTGTAGTACTCGCAGCAATAGCACTCATCGTAGTGGTAGTAATAGCAGCAGTAGCAGACATAGTAACAGAAGTAGTAGTAGTAGCAGTCGTAGCTGTAGTAGCAGATGTAATAGTAGTAGAAGCAGTAGCAGTAGTAGTAGAAGCAGCCGCAGCTGTAGTAGTAGTAGCAATAGTAATAAAAGTTGTAGTTGCAATAGAAGTAGTAGTAGGAGAAATAGTAGTAGTACTTGCAGTGGCAGTGGTTGTAGCAGGCATAGTAGCAGTTGTAGTAAGAGCGGTAGCAGTAATAGTAGTACTTGTTGTTATTGTAGCAGTAGCTGCAGCAGCAGTAGTAGTAGTAGTAGTAGTAGTTGTTGTTGTTGTTGTTGTTGTAGCAGCAGCAGTAGTAGTAGCAGTAACAGTAGTTGTAGTATTAGCAGTATTCTTTTTGTTGTTGTAGTAGTATTAGCACTAACAATAGTAGTAGTAGGAGTAATAGTAGTTGTAGCACTCGTAGTAGCAGTATTGGATGCAACAATTGCAATAGTAGTAGTAGTAGTAGCAGCAGCAGCAGCAGCAGTAGTAGTTGTACCAGTAGTAGTAGTTGCAATCCGAGTAATATTAGTAGGAGTAGGTGTATGGGTAGAAGTTGTAGCGGTAGTAGCAAAAATAGTAGGACCAGTAGTAGTAATACCAGTAGTAGTAGTTATTGTAGTAGCAGCAGTCGTTGAAGTAGTAGAAGCAGCAGTAGTATAAGTAGTAGTAGTAGTAGTAGTAGTAGTAGTAGTAGTAGTAGTAGGAGTAGGAGTATTAGCAGAAGTAGTAGTAGTAGTAGTAGTAGTAGTAGTAGTAGTAGTAGTAGTAGTAGTAGTAGGAGGAGTAGTATTAGTAGTAGTAGTAGTAGTAGTAGTAGTAGTAGTAGTAGTAGTAGTAGTAGTAACAGTAGTAGTATTATTAGTCATAGTAGTTGTGGTAGTAGTAGCCATTGTGCTAGTTGTAGTCATAGTAGCAGACTTAGTTGTACTAGGAGTAGGAGTACTAGTAGTAGCAATTGTAGTTGTAAAAGTAGTAGCTATTAGTCATAGTAGAGGTATGAGAAGTAGAATAGCAGTACTAGTTGTTGTTGTAATAGTATTAGTAGTAGCTTTAGTAGTAGTAGTATTAGAAGTAGTGGTAGTAGCATTAGTAGAAGTAATAGTAGTAGTAGCAGTAATTTTAGTTGTAGGAGTAGTAGTAGTGCTTGGAGTAGGGGTAGCAATAGTAGTAGGAGTAGTAGAGTCAATGGCAATAGTAGTAGTAATAGTAGTTGTTGTAGTACTAGCTATTGTAGTAGGTGTAGTAGTAGTAGTAATAGTAGTAGTAGTGGTAGTAGTAGTAGTAGTAGTCATAGAAGTAGTGGTAGTAGTAGTAGTAGTAGTAGTAGCAATATTGGTAGTGGTAGTGGAAGAAGTAGCAGTGGTAGTTGTAGTGGAAGTTATAGTAGTAGTAGTAGTCATAGTAGTTGTAGTAGTAGTGGTGGTGGT
>RXID01002245.1:0-11404 GCA_005019695.1 Trichopus zeylanicus subsp. travancoricus | reverse complement strand
GCAGTAGCAGTTGTTGCAGTAGTAGTAGTAGTCTTTTAGTTATAGTGGTAGCATAGTAGTAGTAGCAGTAGTATTAGGAGTAGGAGTAGTTGCAGTTGTAGTAGTAGTAGTCGCAGCAGCAATCGCTACAACAGCAATAGCAATAGGAGTAGTACTCGAAGAAGTCATAGTTGTTGTAACAATATTAACATGCAGAGCAGTAGCAGTAGTTCTAGCAGTGGTGATAGTAGTAGAAGAAGTTGCAGCTGAAATTGTAACAGTATTAGTAGTAGTTGTTGTAGTAGTTGCAGTATTAGGAGTAGTAGCACCAGTAGTAGTAGCCACCGCTATTTTAGTAGTTGTAGTAGTAGTAGTAGTTAAAATAGTAGTTGTATTAGCAGTAGTAGCAAAATTAGTAGCCATAGTAGTTGCGGTAGTTGCCATTGAATCAACCCAAGTAGTACCAGTAGCAGCAGTCGCAGTATTAGGAGTTGCAAAGTATTAGAAGTAGTAGCAGTGAAATTAGTAGAAGTAGTAGTATTTGTGGCATTCGCGTTCATAGTAGCATTAGTAGCATTCACAATCGTAGTAGTAGTAGTTTCGGCAGTAATGGAATTAAAAGTAATAGTATGAGTTGCAGTAGCAATTGTACTAATTGTAGTAGTAGTAGTAATAGTAGTAATGGGAGTAGTAGTAGTTGTTGTAGTAGCAGCAACAGTAGTAGTAATAGTAGTAGTAATACGAGTGGTTGTAGTAGTAGTAGTAGCAGTAGCAGCAGCAGGAGTAGTAGTAGTAGTAATTGTAGTAGTAGTAGTCGTGGTAGTAGTAGTAGAAGTAGTAGTAGTATTGGTAATTGTATTAATAGTAGTAGGAGTAGGAGTAGAAGTAGTAGTAGAAGTAGTAATAGTATTGGTAGCAGTGGAAGTAGAACAAGTAGTAGTAATAGGAGTAGTAGGAGTAGGAGTATTTGTGGCAGTAGCGGGAGTACTTGTAGGAGTAGGAGTAGTGGTAGAAGTAGTAGTGGTATCAATAGCTGCAACTGCAACAACAATAGTAGCAGCAATAGTTGTAGTAGTATTAGTAGTAGTAGCATTAGTAGTAAAAGATGTTGGAAGCTGTGGTAGTTGGAGCTGTAGTAGTTGTAGTAGTGGTAATAGTAGTAGTAGTAGGAGTAATAGTAGAAGTTGAAGTTGGAGTGGTAGTAGTGGCAGTAGTAATAGTAGTGGTAGTAGTGATAACAGTAGTAGTAGCTACAGCTGCAACAGTAGTAGTAGTAGAAGTAGTAGTAGTTGTAGTTTTAGTAGTAGTAGTAATAGTAATAATAGTAGTAGAAGTTATAGTAGTCATAGTTGCAGCAGTTCATGTAGTTGTAGTAGTGGGAGTAGTAGTAGTAGTTGTAGTGGTAGCAGTAGCAATAGCAGCAGCAAGAGTAGTAGCAATAGTAGTAGTAGTCGTAGTAGAAGTAATAGTAACAGTAGTAGTTGTTGTTGTTGTTGTAGTAGCCGAAATAGTAATTTTAATGGTAGCAGCAACAGTAGTAGTAGGCATAGCAGGAGTGTTAGGAGTAGTAGTAGTAGGAGGAGTAGTATTAATGACAGTAGTTGTAGCAGTAAGTGTAATGGTAGTACTAGTAGGAGAAGTGGTAGTAGTAGCAGTAGAAGCAGCAGTAGTAATAGAAGTAGTAGTAGTTGTATTAGTATTGGTAGTAGTAGTAGTAGTTGTTGTTGTTGTTATTGTTGTTATTGTTGTTGTTGGTGTAGCAGTAGTAGTAGCAGCAGCAGCAGTAGTTGTGGCAGTAGCAATGGTAGTAGTAGCTGAAGTAGTAGTAGTTGTTGTTATTGTAAGACTAGTTGTAGTGAGGCTGGTAGTAGTAATCGTAGTATAAGTAGTAGTGGGAGTAGTAGTATCAGTAGTAGCAGCTGTTGCAATAGTAGCGATAGTATAAGTTGTAGTAGCTGTAGCAGCCACAGCAAGAGTTCGAGTAGTAGTAGGAATAGGTGTAGAAGTAGTAATTATAGTAGCAGTAGTAGTAGAAGTGGTTGTAGTAGTAGTAGTAGTAGGAGTAGTAGTAGTAGCACAAGTTGGAGTAGTAGTAGTTGTAATTTTGCTGCTACTGCTACTACTACTACTACTACTTATCCGACCAATAACACTACTGTTAGAACCACTACTACTGCTTCTACTACTACTACTACTGCTACTACTGCGGCTGCTACTTTCGCAACTACTACTATCGCTAATATTATGGCTACTACTTCTACTACTTCAACAACTGTTGCTACTATTACGGCTACTGCTACAATTGCTACTATTACTACTGCTACTATTGGTATTGCTGCAACTGCTACTTCTATTACTTCTACAATAACTACTACTATTACTATAGCTACTACTACTATTACTACTACCACGACTACTGCTGCTCGTACTGCCAGTGCTACTACTACTATTACTGCTACTAATTCTACTATTACTACAACTGCTAATACTAGTAGTAGTACTACTACTATTATTACTTCTCTTACAACAACAACAACAACTACCACTAGTACATCTCCTCCTAAAATTATTGTTGTTACTACTACTATTACTATAACTATTACTACTACTTCTACAACAACAACAACTATACTACTACTACTACTACTACTACTACAACTGCTACTACTACAACTATTACTACTATTGCTACTACTACTACAATTACTACTACTACTACTACTGTTATTGCTATTGCTACTACTTCTAATACTACTACCTCTGCTGCTACTACAAATTCTGCCACTATTATTATAGCTGTTGCAACTACTACTACTTCTCCTACTACTACTGCTGCTGCTACTATTATTACTCCGGCTACTAATGCTACTACTCTTACTATCACTATTACTACAAATACTATTGCTATTACTACTGCTGCTATTACTACGGCCAGTACTACAGCTACTACTACTACTACGGATTTTACTACTGCTATTACTACGACTAAGACTACTACTACGTCTCTTACTACTACTACTATTACGGCTACTACTACTACCACTCATACAGCTACTAGTACTAGTACTACTACTTCGACTACTACTACTGGCTACTATTACTATCACTCGTACGACTACTAGTACTACTACCATTTCGACTACTACTACTACTACTGCAGCAACTGCTACTACTAGTTCTGCAAGTACTCGAACTGCTACTAATACTACTCTTAACACTCCCACTACTACAACTACTACTCCAACTACTACTGCTATTACAAATACTACTACTACAACCACTGCTATTACTACTACTACTACTGCTACTACTGCTACTACTACTACTCCTCCTCCTCCTCCTCCTCCTACTGCTACTACTACTACTACACCTACTACTACTACTACTACTACTACTACGACTACTGCTACGACTACTTTACTATTACTACTACTACTTATGCTGCTATTGCTGATACAACTGTTGCTACTATTTCTACTACTATGACTACTACTAATACCATTACTACTACTACTACTATTACTACTAGTACTACTATTACTACTATTGTTGCTGCTGCTACTAGTACTATTACCACTACTACTACAAATACTACTATAAATTCTACTACTACTACTGTTACTGTGGCTCCTTCTACTACTACCACTACTACTACTGCTGCTGCTACACCTACAACTACTGCGACAGCAACTAGTGCTACTGTTACTACTACTACTACTACTACTGCAACCACTACTGCAACCACTATTCCTACAACTACTTCTACTACCAATAATAGTACTGCTATTGCTACTACTAGTACTACTTCTACTACACTACTGCCACTACTACTACTAATACTACTATGTCTACTACACCTGCTATTGTTGCCACTGCTATTACTACTACTGCTAAAACTAAAGCGACTATTACTGCTACTACTGCTACTGCTACTACTGCTGCAACTACTAATATTTCTACTTCTGCTATAACTAATGCAATGAGTACTACTACAGGTACTACTAGTACTACAACTACTCTTACAACTACAACTACCCCTGCTACAATTCCTGCTACTACTCCTACTACAGCTACTACTACTAATAATACTACTTCTGCTACTATAACTACTACAAGCACTAGTACTGCGACAACTACTACTTCAACTACTATTACAAATCCTACTCCTACTACTATTCCTACGACAACTACTACTACTGCCACTTCCACTACAACTACTACTAACACTACTTCTACAACCGCTACTATTGCTACTACTACTACAACAACTACTATTGCTACTCCTACTCCCAACACCTACCACAACTCCTACTACTACTCCTACTCCAACTCCTATAGCAACAACAACTACTACTATTACTACTTCAACTAATACAAATACTACTAGTACTACTACTAGTACTAATACTAATATTACTACTACTGCTGCAACTGCTACCACTACAGCTATTACAACAACTACTACTACTTCTATTACTACCACTACTACTACTATTACTACTACGCCTACTATGACTATTACTCCAACTACTAAAACTACTACTACTACTATAACTACTACTACTACTATACTACTACTGCTACTACTACAACTAAAACTAAGCCTGTTACTGCCACTACTACTACTACTCCTACAACTAATACTGCTACTACTACTTCTACTACTACTACTTGTACTACTACTACTTCTACTACTACTACTTATACTACTATTCCTACTAATACAACTACCACTGCAACTACTACTATTATTACAAATACTACGACAACAACTACTACTATTCCTACTAACACCGTACTACTAGTTATACTAATATTACTCCGACTACTACTATGGTTGCTACTACTATTCATCCTCCAATTCCTGTTGCTGCTGCTTCCACACCAACTCCAACTACTACTGCTTCAATTGCTACTACTACCATTGCTGCTACTATTACTACTCCTGCTACGGCTACTACTGCCACTACAACTACTGCTACTCCTAGTACCACTCCTACTCTAATTCCTACTACTACTGCTACTGTTGCTGCTGCCGCTAGTACTTATACAACAACTACTATTACTACTACTACTGCTACTATAGCTACTTCTGCTACTACTACTAGCACTACTGATTATGCTTCTCCTGCGCCAGCTGCTACTAGTACTACTAATCTTGCTTCTCCAAGTACTATTTCTACTACTACTCCTATTGGTACTACAACTTCTACTATTACTACTTCTGTTGCTCCTGCTACTACAACTACTACGGCTCCTACTACACCAAGTACTACTGCTGCTACTATTATTGCAACTACTGCTACTACTGCTCCTATTGCGACTACTATTGCAACTAATGCTACTATTATTGCTACTACCTCCACTAATGCTGCTACTACTTCTACTATTACTGTTGCTAATACTTCTATTGCTACTACTACTACAACTACTACAACTATTACTGCTGCTGCTACTACTACTACAACAACTACTACTACAGCAACAACTACTGCTACTACTACTACTGATGCCGCTACAACTGCACAATTGCTACTGCTACTACCACATTACTACCACCACCAACACTACGACTGCTACTCCTCTTACTACTACCACAAATACTAGAACTACAACAACAACTTCCACTACTAAGACTACTAAAACTACTACTACTAATACTTCGAATACAACTACAACTGCTGCAGCAGCTACTACTACTTCTTCTTCTACTACTGCTACTACTACTATGAGTATTGCTATTACTACTGCTACAACTATTACTACTACAACAACTGCTACTACTACCAATACTACTACTACTACTACATTAACTACTCCAACAACTACTCCTATAACAACAACAACTACTACTGTTGCTACTACTACTCTAAGTCCTACGACAACTCCAACTACCACTCCACTCCAACTCCTACAACTACTACTACAACTATTACTACTACTACTACTACTGTGTTGCTGCTGCTACTACTGCTACTGCCACTTCAACTACTACTGCTGCTGCTGCTACTACTACTACTATAGTTACTACTTCTAAAGCAATTACTACTAGTGCTACTACAACAACTACTACTACCGTGGCTCCTGCTACAACAACAACTACTACTCCTATTGCTACCACAACTTCCAATACTACTGCTACTACAAATAGTGCTACAACTACTACTACAATGTCACTCCTACTTCTACTACTGCTATTACTAAAACTCCTACTACTACCTCCACTATTGCTACTAGTACTACTACTCCAACTCCCACTCCTACTACTACTCTAGCTACTGCTAATACCCCTACTCCAACTGTTACTACTACCACTACTTCTACTACTACTATTACTAGCACTACTACAACTGCTACTACTACTACCATTACTACACCAATCCCTACTACTACTACTACTATTGTAGCTACTCCTACTAGCATAACAACAACAATGACTACTACCACTACTACAACAAGTACTACTGCTGCTACTATTTCTGCTACTACTACTACTTCTACAACAACAACAACAACTACTATTACTACTACTCATGCTGCTACTGTTGCTACTACGGCTCGTACTGCTGCTGCTATTACTTCTACTGCTACTATAGATCCTGCTTCCCCTGCTACTACTACTACTTCTATTTCTACTGCTTCTACTGCTATTGCTACTACTACTACTACTACTACTGCTGCTACTAACACTATTGCAAAGGCAACAACTACTACAACTACTGCAACAACTAGTACTAATACTAGTACAACTATTACTACAGTTGCTGCTGCTGCTACCACCACGACTTCTACTACAGCTGCTACTATTACTTTTATAACAACTTCTCCTGCTACAACTACTGCAGCTACTACTGCGGCTACTATTACACTACTACTACCACCACCACCACCACTACCAATACTATTGTTGTTGCTGCTACCACTACTATTGCTCCTAGTACTTCTCCTACTACTGCAACTATTGCTACTACTACTACTGCTACTATTGCTACTACTACTACTACAACTACATCAACTACTATAGCTACTACAGCAGATGTTGTTTCTGCTGTTGCTAATTATAATTTGCTACTACTACCAATAGAGCTACTACTGCTGCGAATTATAATACTGCTACAACTTCCAATACAACTACTGCTGTTGCTGCTACTACAACTACTACTACAACTGCTACATTAACTGCTACTATTGCTACTACTATTGCTACTACAACAGCTACCACTACTTCTGCTAGAACTTCCACTACTACTACTACTACTACAACTACAACAACTACACCTACTACTACTCATTTCACTACTTCTACAACTACTATGATCCATACTTCTACAACTTCCACTACTACTACTACTACTACTGTTGCTGCTGTTGCTACTACTACTACAACCACTACTGCTACTACTACTGCTGTTGCTACTAATATTAGTACTACTACAACAACAACAACTACTACTATTACCACTACAACTACTCCTTTGACTACTACTTGTATTTCTACTGCTACTCCTATAACTACTACGACACCTACTACTACTACAACAACTACTACTACAACAACGACAACAACAACAACTATTTCTACTACTACCACCACTGCTACTACTAGTAGTACTACCAATCCTACTACTACCACTATTGCCACTGCTACTACTACTACTACTACTACTACTACAACTCCTACCAGTACTAGTACTACCACTACTATTTTAACTACTCCTACAACTACTGCTACTGCTACTCCTATTCCAATAACTGCTACTACTACTACTTCTGCTAGTAGTACTATGACTTCTACTACAATGACTTCCCCTATTCCAACTACTACTACTACTATGAATACTACTACTACTACTACTGCAACTACTACTACTACAACTTGTGCTACAACTAATGATGCTGCTATTGGTACTTTTGCAACTGCTACTGTACTACTACTACTACAACAATAATTACTATTACTAGTACTTCCATTACAATCACAACTACGACTACTACTACTTCTACAACTACTCCTACAAACCCTTCTAATACTCCTACTCAAACTCCTATTCCTACTATTACTACTACTACTACTAGTTCTACTACAACAACAACTACTACTACAGCTACTCTTACTGTACTACCACTCCAACTACTAACACTACTACTCCTACTACTATTACTGCTCTTAACACTCCCACTACTACTACTATAGCTACTACTACTAATACTACTACACCTACTACGACTACCACTACCACTACTATTACTACTACTACTACTACTAACAAACCTCCAACTTCAGCTATTACTACTCTCACTACTACTACTACTACTACACTCCCATAATAACTACTCGTACTACTATTACTACTACTACTACTGCTACTATTACAACTATTCCCACTACTACTACTACTCCTACTGCCACTACTACTACTACTACTCGTACTAATAAAACTACTACTCAAACATTTCTACTACTACTACTGCTACACTACTACAACTACGACTACTACTACTACTTCTTCTACTACTACTGCTGCTGCCACGACTACTACTACGACATCTAGCACTACTTCGGCTACCATATCTACTACTACTAGTACTGCTAGTACTACTACTCCTGTTGCTACTACAACTATAACTATTGCTACCAATACTATGGTTGTAGCTGCTGCTGCTACTACTACTACTACTACTTCTGTTGTTGCTGCTACTCCAACTTCTACTACTACTGCTACTACAAGTGCAATTACTGCTAGCACAGCTACTGCTGCTGCTATTACTATAATTGCTACTTCTATCATAATTACTACAAATACTTTTGCTACTACATTTTCTACTACTACTGCCACTTTGGCTACTACTACTTCTACTACTACTACTAATTCTGCTACTACTTCTACTACTACTAATGCTACTACTACCACTACTACTACTACTACTACTACTACTACGACTACTAATACTACTACTACTACAACTCCTATTGCCACTACTAGTACTATTACTCCAACTACTACTACTACCACCACTAATATTGCTGCTACTGCTACTTCTACGACTAATACTGCTGTTGATACCGCAACTACTAGTGTTGCTTTTAGTACTACTACTGCTACAACAACCACTCCTACTACTACCACTGCTATTTCAATGATTGCTACTATTACTACTAGTTCAATTTTTGCTGCTACTACTACTATTGCTACTAATACTATTGCTCCCACTACTAATACTATTACTACTATAGCTACTACTACTCCTACTGCTATTGCTACTACTATTATTACTACTCCTACTACTACTGCTTCTACTATTTCAACTACTACTACTGCTGCTGCTACTGCGACTACTACTACTACTACTACTATCACTACTACTTCTCATACTACCACTTCTACTCCTCCTACTACGACTGCTACTGCTACTACTACTACTACCACTACAACTACTACTTATGGTGCTACTGCTACTGCTACTCCTTCTACTGCTACTACAAAAACTCCTAATACTATTACTACCAATACTAGTACTGCTGCTACTTCTACTACTACTGATACTATTGCTACTACTACTACCACTGCTACTTCTGTTACTTTTGCTACTGCCTCAACTACGACTACTACTACCACTACTACTATTTCTCCTATTACTACACCTGCTACTACAACACTTTTACAACAACTACTAGTACTTGCTAATAGTACTATTGCCACTTCTGCAACTACCACAGCTACTTTACTGCAACTGGTACAAATGTTGCTACCACAACTACTACTCCTACTACCCCAACTTCTAATACTATTATTGCAACTCCTACTACAATTGCTACTACTACTACTACTACTACTACTACTACTACTACTACAACTACCACTGCTACTACTACTCTCACTCCTACTACAACAACTACTACTATTACTGTTGCTACTACCACTACTCCTAATACGACTACGAGTATTGCTACTAGTGTTACTACGACTACTCCTACTACTACACCTCCTCCTCCTCCTACTACTATAACGACTACTACTATTGTTACTATTACTACTACTACTGCTACTACCACTAATGCTACTGTCACTACTACTACTACAACTACTACGACTGCTATTGCTACCACTACTTGGGCTACTATAACTATAACTACTACAAAAACTACTGCAACTACTACCACTACTACTACTACTACTACTACTCATAATACTACTAATACTGCTACTATTACTACTACTACTGCTGCTATGACTATTACTACAACTGCTTCTACTATTGCTATAACTACTTCTACTAATACTACCACCACTACTACAACTCTACTATTACTACTACTACTGTCACTCGAACTACTACTACCACTACGACTACTCCTGCTACTACTACTACTACTACTCATAATACTACAACTACTGCTCCAACTACTACTACCACTACAACAACAACAATAACTACTATTACTACTGCTGCTGCTATAACTATTACGACTACCACTAATCCTACTGCTATAACTAATGCTCCGACTACTCCTATTATTGCTACTACAATTTCTATTGCTACTACTTGTACCGCAACTCCTACTTCTACTACTACTGCAACTGCTACTACTGCCACAACTACTATTTCAATTACTAGCACTACAGCTCATATGACTAATGATACACCTGCTGCGAATGATAATGCTATTGCTACTACCAGTACTATCGTGACTACTACGACTGCTACTATTACTACTACTACTACCACTACTACTACACCAACTGCTGTAGCTACTACTACAACTACGGCTAGTCCAACTACTACTACTACTTCTTCTACCACTACAACAACAACAGCAACAACTACTACTACTACGACTGCTACTACTACTATTACTACTATGACTATAACTACAACAACTACTACAAATACTACTACTGCAACTACTGCTACTACTACTGCAACTGCTGCTACTACTACTGCAACTGCTACTCCTACTACAACTACTATTACTGCTCGTACTACAGCTACTGCTACTTCTACTACTACTTCTACTACTACTACTAGCACTACTACTACTACTACAACTACTACTACTGCTGTTGCTGCTGTTGCTGCTACTACTACAACTACAACTATTGCTACTGCTACTACTGCTATTGCTATTGCTACCAATGCTACTGCCACTGCTGCTATTCTTACTACTACTATGATTGCCGCAACAACTAATGCCAAAACGATTATTACTAGTACTGCTACTGTTACTACTAATACAGCTACTACTGCTGCTGTTGCTACTGATGTTACAACCACTTCTACTACTGCTTCTACTACTACTATTGCTATAACAACTACTACTGCTACTACTACTACTGATTCAACTACTACTATTATTGCAATAACTACTGCTACTACTATCACTACCAATACTACTAATACTACTACTATTAAATTCTATGGCAAC